>VMDO01007610.1:20760-90077 GCA_007922755.1 Pedetes capensis | reverse complement strand
GAAGGTGCCGGACACAAAGGGCTCCACGGGTCCTGGGTGCTCCCCACTCTGTGACCTGTGCTGATTGGGCTCCTGGGACCTGACTAGGGCCTGTTCACAGCAGCCTCGTTTTCCTCCGGGAGCCAGGATGTCTGAGGCTTTTCTTCAAGTGGACTAGAGCTGGACTAAGGGGCGGTGTAACACAGATGACCGGGCCAGGGGTGGTGGGAGGGGTAAGGCTGGAGAAGGTCTTTTTTCGTAAGCAATAGGAAAGGCTCACAGTGAAGCCAGCTCATTACCACCAGTGACTCTCCGACGCTGGGGTTAAATAGCATTCCAAGTGCCCATTCTGTCTCTTAGGATGACAATTGTCAGTGATCTCTGGGGCATTTCTGGACACCTTTGTGGGGAGACGTCATCCTTGTCCCCAGCATCCCCCTGGGAGGGGATGAGGGAAGAACAGGGCAGGAGCCCCATTCCAGCGCCAGCCCATGCTGAGTCCCCAGGGGGTACCCTTCTTCCCTGCGGGGAGGAAGCAATTTCTGACTGCCCGCTTGCAGATCAGCCCCGGCAAAGGCATCTCTCCAGGGAGCCAACGCCAAGCCAGCCCATGTCCTGCTGTGAAGTCATTTGGCTTCCAACCACGGGGCCTTCTGCATGGCAGGAAGCTGACTGTGAAGGAGGGGACCTGACTGTTCCCGAGGCCACTGCTCCTCCAGAAGCCCAGGGATCACACGTGACATGTGGCCACACTCGCTCCTTTTTCCACCCCCAAAAAGAAAACAGAAAGGGCATTTTTCGGGTCACTCCAGGGCCTCTCTTTGGTCTGCGTGCTTCTTTCTTCTTTCCCCAGCTCCAACCCCAGATCACTGGTTCACCAAAGTCCTGTGAGTTCAGCACAGATCGCCCACACTGAGTGACAGGCGAAGACGAACTTTGCATTTGGCTCACGAACTGTGGGGATTTGAACAGGGCACCACAGAGTCTGCTTATCTCTGCCCTGCAGTGTGTGATACCCCAGCTGGGAAGACTCAAAGGTAAGGAGAATTTGAGACTATGCAGCAGGGCTGGGTCCATCCCATGTCTGGCAGGCAGGTGATGCTGGCTCTGGGCTGACTCCTCAGCTGCAATTCTTGTCCAGAGACTCAGCCAAGTCCACTCCATTCCCACTCACCTGAGCTTCCTCACAGTATGGCTGCCTCAGGCAGGTGAATTCCTCACACAGATGCCTGGGGTTTCACAGCTGCAAATGTGAGGGTTCCAGAGGATGAGAAGAAACCCCCAAGGCCTTCCCCACCTCATTTTGCAAGTCATGGAGCAACATTTCAGCCACATTTGCTTGATGACAAGCAAGTCAGAAGCCAGTTCAGAACCAAGGGGAAAGAGACCCAGAGCTACCTCTCTCTGAGAGGGTTCCCAAAGAACTTGCAGCATGGGTCTTGAGATTATTTTTAATTTTTTTATTTTAATAGACTTTTTTTTTCTAGCAGTTTAAATTTCACAGCAAAATTGAGTGGAGGGTACAGAGATGTCCCCCCAACACATCCATAGCCTCTTCCATCTTGAACACTCCCCACAGATGGTCCGTTTTCTACAATCACAGCTGGTGAACACACATGGATGCACCGTCATCACCTGAAGTCCGTGGCTGACGTTAGGGTTCGCTCCTGATGCTTCACACTCTGTGGGTTGGAACAACTGTAAAACGATGGTGTGCACCACCATAGCCGCGCACAGAATAATTTCACTACCCTAAAAACCCTCTGTGCGCTGCTGCTTTTGTTTTACAACCTTCACAGGAGCCCATGTTGTCAAATCTAAACAGGTCCCCAATATCATTTTGCGTCAGATTCTCTCTTAGGCACTCCATCCTCTCCCTGCCTAATATCTTAGGCCACTTTGGAGGCAACCACTGAAAAAGAGAGATAGGAGAAGAATCGATGCTTTTGAATTATAGTGCTGGAGATGAATATTGAATATACCATGGACTGCCAAAAGAACCAGCAGATCTGTCCTAGAAGAAGTGCAACCAGAGTGCTCTCTGGAAGCAAGGGTGGCTAGATTGTGTTGTATGTATTTTGGACATGTAGTCAGGAGGGACCAATGCCTGGAGAAGGACATCATGTTTGGGAGAGTGGCAGGTCAATAAAATAAAGGAAGACCCTCCAGTAGATGAATGGACACAGTGTCTGCAACAATGAGCCAAAACATAAAAAAGATTGTGTGCCTGGCACAGTGTCAGGGAGTGTTTTATTCTGTTGTACATCGGGTCATTATGAGTTGGACCTGACTCGATTGCACCTAACAATAACAACAACATAGGGAACTCAGGAAAGTGCTTCTTGCTTTTTCAGTCAGGGTTGAGTTTAAAAGTGGCAGGTCAGAGCTGAGAATGTAGCTCAGTGGGGGAGCACTTGCTCAACATGCAAGAGTCATGGGTTTGGTCCTCAGCACTGGGAAAAAACAAACAAACAACAAAAATCATTTAAAAAATCCTAAAACCAGGCATGAATAAAGGGGTCAGTTCTTCTGTGGTAAAGCCTCCTTCCATTTCCTCCCCTCCTTCAACTTGCCCCTGTGCTCACTTTCTGCTTGGATGATTGCTGGGTGTGGCTTCGTACTGTCGGGCGCATCCATGCAAAATGAATGAAATGCTAATGATCCATACAGAGCTCAGTACAGCTCTCTCCTTGGCCATCCCTTCCTGCCAAGCTTTTGACTCATCATGCTTGCCTGGAACCGTTTGTCCTTCGTGAGGTGACCTGGGGAGAGAGGCTGTGAGGCAGGTTCTAGAAGGCATCAGCCTGCTGCGCCCAGCACAGGGCCTGGCACTGGGAATTGGCTTGGTTAATGACTGTCAAATAAATTAGCCCTGAGCTGGAAGGGCCTTGGATGACTCACGGGCTCCTGTGTAGCCCGATCGCCAGAAGATATGGGCGTCTCTGACCTGTACGGAGCTGCACACATTCCCGGAGGGGGGCTGGTGCTTGTGCGTGGTGCTGGGGACTGGGCATGAGTGGGGCTGGCTCTGTGGTACAATACTGTGGGCTGGGGTCAGCCGGACAGCCAACGTGGTGGGCGCCTGGCCTGCTGCTAATCTGCCCTAGCTCCCTTGTGTGTCGCATTGGACGAGATTGGGCCCCTTCAGGGTGGTATGGCCATAGACTCTCCTACGTATGAAACTTTACAGGACACGTTGAGCTACGTCCCTGGGTGTCGGGCTGCTTGGTGAGTTTCCAGGAGGCTTAGGCGCCTGCTGCATTCTCTTTTCCTCCCAAAGTGTCTGAGCAAATCCTCAGGAACTCCCTGGGTCAGCCTGACCTCACTGGAAAGGCCCGGTCAACACTAGGCGAGGTCTAGGCTTACAAGGGCACTGAGAAGAACGGCCAGCAGAACTATTCAGCGGTCTATCTGGCTGGAGATGCTGGAGGCTCAGGAAAACTTTTTGGACTGACCTGTTTCTACTTCTCATCAAAGAAAAAAAAGAGGACTGGGGTGTAGCTACATGATAGAGGGCTTTCCTACCATGCACGAGGCCATGGAGGCAATCCCCAGCAATGCAAAACAACAACAACAACAGCAACAACAACAACAACAACAACAAATCACTTCTGGGCTTCCTTGTAGTGAGGAAGCTGCCAAGCCTGACACAAGACATCAATGCAGAGAAGGGACTGCAGAGCGGTTGCAGGACTCATCAATACTCGGAAATCAAGCTTACTTCTTTCTCTTTCATCTTTGTCATCCCCTGTGTGGATCCACAGTACTGTGCAAAAGAACTCTGTGTGCCTACGAGCCAACATTGTTGAACAGTACGAACAACATCCCAGGGAGACAGTAGGAACAATGTCCTGGGCAGACAGTAGGAACAACATCCCAGGGAGACAGTAGAAACAATGTCCTGGGGAGACAGGAGGAACAACATCCCAGGGAGACAGTATGGATGAGACAGTAAGAACAACATTCCAGGGAGACAGTAGGAACAACATCCCAGGGAGACAGTACAAACAATGTTCCAGGGAGACAGTAGGAACAACATCCCGGGGAGACAGTAGGAACAATGTCCTGGGCAGACAGTAGGAACAACATCCCAGGGAGACAGTATGGATGAGACAGTAAGAACATTCCAGGGAGACAGTAGGAACAATGTCCTGGGCAGACAGTAGGAACAACATCCCAGGAAGACAGTACAAACAATGTTCCAGGGAGATAGTAGGAACAACATCCCTGGGAGACAGTAGGAACAATGTCCTGGGGAGACAGGAGGAACAACATCCCAGGGAGACAGTATGGATGAGACAGTAAGAACAACATTCCAGGGAGACAGTAGGAACAACATCCCAGGGAGACAGTAGGAACAACGTCCCGGGGAGACAGTAGGAACAATGTCCTGGGGAGACAGTAGGAACAACATCCTGGGGAGACAGTAGAAACAACATCCTGGGGAGACAATAGGACAATAGGAACAATGTCCTGGGGAGACAGTAGGAACAACATCCCTGGGAGATAGTAGGAACAACATCCTGGGGAGACGGAACAATGTCCTGGGGAGACAGAAGGAACAATGTCCTGGGGAGACAGTAGGAACAACATCCCAGGGAGACAGTATGGATGAGACAGTATGAACAACATCCCGGGGAGACAGCAGGAGCAACGTCGCAGAGAGATGTAGATTGTTACCTTCAACATGCAGTTGAGAAAATCGAGGCTCAGAGAAGTGAACTAAAGTGCCCAGAGCCCACTGCTAACAGGTGGAAGAACCTGATCATGTATTCATACAATGAACACACAAGGCTATGTAGGAAACTGTGGAGAGGAAAGAAGACAAAGAAGATGAGTTGGTTGCAATCTACGGGTGTTCACAGTCTGGGTGAGGAAGGCAGGTAATGAGGCAACAGTGTGGGAAGGGCTCTAACAGACCTCCCCAGAGGGTACTGAGATGGCCACGAGGCTGGCATCTACTGCAGTTGGGCAGGGTCAGTGAAGACTTCCTGGAGGAGGTGATGTTTGAGCTGCGTGATAAGGAGAAGTAGGAGTTAGGTCAGTGAGGAGAGACTGCAGTGTGAAAGGGTATGTCGGAAAGTATCTGGGACACAGTGAGGTATGGAATTAAAATAGAACAAGCTGTGGCTGTAGCAGTGGGGCTGTCTGGATGGGGTCTGACTTCAAAGTGCACATGGTGTGCCCGCTGTGCTCCTTCTCGACTTACTGCTTAAGGAAGGCATTGCATGGATGGCATTTTATGGGGGCCCTGGGCTTCCGGATTTCACCCTCTAAAAATCCTTTAGAGACTTAGAACCTGGCAAGCCCATGCTGTGGAGCCTTAGTTAGGGTGCACTGTTCTGGAATCCCCCCAGCCTTAGAGAGGTGGCAGTAGCTGTTGCCAAAGGCTGTTGGCTCCCTGAGGAAAAGTTGATCTGTCCCACAGGGCTCCATGGCGGTCTCCCTCATAGCATTTGGGGAAAAGTAGGGCAGAGATCACCGGGAAACAATGGCTGCTGGGTTCACAGGCACAAGCGAGGCGCCGTGAGTCAGCATGAAGCAATGGTTAGGCACACCGACAGGTCTAGTTGGCAGCGGATAAAGATATTACCTCAGTAGAGATCAAGGCTGAAAATGGGTGCAGCCAAACTGTGCCAAGCATCTGCTGTGTTCTTTCTTCTTTTCCTGGCCATAGTGGCGGTGGGGGCAGGGGGTAGGGAGACATACAGTATATGCAGTTTCTAGTTACTAAGCAAACAGATGGACTGGGGTTTAGCTCAGTTGGTAGAGCACTTGCTCTGTGTGTTCTGAGGCCCTGGGTTCAATCCCCAGCACCGCAAAAATGGGAGAAGGATCTGGCAGCCCCCTCCGGAAACAATCAGCTGTCAAAAACCCTACAAATAGCAGAAAAGCACTGACATAATGCTGGGCATGGCAGAGTGTCCAAGAGTGTTTCCTGCTGTTGTACATCCGATCTCTAAGAGTCGGATTTGACTTGATGGCACCTAACAACAACAAAGTAAATAGGTACTTCTCCTAAGGATATTCCTCAAGATGGTTGCAGCATTTGGCTTCATGATGCCTTCCCTTAATAGATCTTTTCAGAGAGTCACTTGAAGAAGAGCTATGGATAGAGATGCTTTGGGTCTGTCCGAAAATATCTTATCTCACATTCCAGGCCTAATGCAGAAAGGTCAAGTTTCCATCCTGCTGGGAGAAGTTCTGAAGGAAGGATAATTGCGACCAAAAATGTTAGGGAGAGCCTTCTGGTATCATACCTGGAATCGTAGAACTGGGAGCAGGTTTTCTCGTCCATCATTTTGTTTGGCTCCTTTTCAAATGCAGCTACATTTTCTGGGTTATTTTCGCATTCATAATTCTTGACTGATAAATCCACTCCTCTAATCTTTGCTTTCTTCTTTTGTTTCAGAAGATTAGCTAGCATGTTTAATAGAACAACAAGTCATGTCCCGTGGCTCCAAACCTGCTACTCCACAGCATACCAAAACCAACCGCAAGCGTTTGCTTCCAGCCTCACCCATGTCCAGGTTGGAGGGCTGCCCTGGGGAGGTGGAATTTATGACCAAATGGGTATGTGCTTTCCTGGTGTCTCCAGGGCTGCCCAGAGAGGCAGCATTCCTGGGTGATGGAGTATGGAGAGGTCTGTGGTTAACTTTCAATGAAGCAAAGGCAGCTCAAATCTAGGGAAGAATCGCCCACAAAGGGTTGGAGGGATAGGAGCGAAACATCAATTCTTGTTCTTGATTCACTCACCTGGATCGGAAGGGCATTGCCTGAGGATTATTTAGATCAGGGGTTTCCAACATTTTTAGTATACAGTACACATTTTACTCTAAAAAACCCTTTGTAGACCCATAGGTAAAAATACTTAGGAACGCATTGGTAGGACAAATGCTTAACAGCAGACAGAAACTGCATCTTCAAAGGAATATGAATTCCATCAATCACAATCTTCCCATGCAATATTCCAGATCGGAGCAATTGCACACACTCTGGGTATCTGCAGCTCCCTGCACCTGTCTTCAAACCAGACAGGAAGCTCTGTGAAGGCAGGATTGGTTCGACTCATTGCCCGTCTGTCACACACTCCGCATCTAGCGCAGTGCCTGGCAAAATAGCTGGTACTCTGTGTTTGTTTGTATAATGAATGAATATATGCGTTAGAGGTGTTGTTGTTGTTGTTGGGTGCTGTCAAGTTGGTATCTGACTCATAGCGACCCTGCGTACAACAGGTGAAACACTATTGTCAATGCTTCTCTACTATTCATAGGGTTTTCAATGCTGGACTGATTTTTGGGAGTGGGTTGCCAGGTCCTTCTCCCAAGCCTACAGCACCTGGTGTTCCCAGGTGGTCTCCCATCCAAGGACTACCCCGGCCCAACCCTGCTTAGCTTCTGAGATCTGATGAAATCGGACGCCACAGGGCTACAGCTGCTGGTTTAGAAGTGTTAGACTCTGTGAGTCACGCTCTTTCATTAATCAATAAACATTGATTTATGCAAACAGGGTGCACTCCTGGGGGCCAAGGACCCACACGTTGGAAATCAGGGGCTTAGGTTTACACCCAGTGTCTAATATTTCATTCCATTTCCCCAACATGGAGATCTGAGTTAGTGGATCACAAACATTGGTGGACTAAAGGCAGGAGCCTGGACCAGCTGACCTCCCAAAGTCCTTTCCAAAAACGGAAGGTCCAGGAAGAGGACAGAATGCTTCAATTTAAAGAAGGCGAAGACTCCTGGTACCCCAGGGATGGGCATGCTGATGGCATCATCTCTCAAGAGCCAGCTTCTAACATATATAGGAACAAAAGGGAAGCTAATCTCCAGGGGGAGAAGGGCCTGGCAACCCACTCCCAGGGCAATCCCGAAAAACAGTCAGCCATTGAAAACCCTATGAGGGTTGCTATGAGTCGGATACCGACTCAACGGCACCCAACAACAACAACAATCTCCAGGAGCCCTGGGCAGGATGGCTGCTATTTCAACTCCAGAGCAGCTGCGAAGGTACCTGGCTGTTTCCTCTGCCAACCCATGTGTGTGGAGTGTTGATAACCAAGTGACACAGGGCAAACACTCTGTGTCTGGGAAGACGTTTGCTGGCAGTGCAGATGAGCAGGGAAGTATGGGAGTTGAAAGAAAATGCTTCGTTTAAAACACGTGTGCGCGGTTCTCGCAGAGTGTGTTAACGTGTAGGCACTGACATCTCTCTTTCCTCTCTAGACAAACAGCTCCTTCTCTTAACCTTCCCTGCTCCTCTTGATATCTCCAAACAAAGAGCAGAGCGCGCTCCAGGTGTGAGCAAATCAGGCAGGCTTCCTGTTGAAGATGCAGAAATCCACAGCCCCAGGAAATGAGTTAAAGACAGGAGAGGACAGAGCAGAGCGAGAGAGATGAAAAGAGAGTCTTCGCCACCTGCTCGTTAGTGATTCGCTTCCAGATAAGAAGGCATCCGTGCATTCCAGCAGCCCCGGACTTGCCTGGGCACAGCACAGGGCAGAGGCGGCTGGGGGAGAAGGGAGGCCAGAGGAGGAAGGGGGAGGCAGGGCTGTGCAGAGCCCCGTCCATCAAGCTTTCTCTCCCAGCTCCTTCGCTTCAGGAGCTCCTACGTTTTTAAGTCTTTGTTCACCTTCCTTTTCGTCCATCTCCCTCACCTGCCTTCCTGCCTTGCTTTATGTAAAGGGATCTTGTAAAGACTCGTTCTTCCACTAACTAGCGCCGTGACCCCCGACAAAAGTATGGTACCTTCTTAGACACAGGTCTGGTGGCGGCTCTGCTCTGCCCTGCCCTGCCCTGCCCTGCCCTTCCCTTCCCTTCTCTTCTCTCTCTCTCTTTTCCTTTCTTCCCTTTCTTTTCTCTTTCTTTCTTTTTTCTTTTCCTTCCTTCCTTCTTTTCTTTTCTTTCTTTCTTTCTCCCTTTCTTTCCTTTCTCTCTCTCCTTCCTTCCTTCCTTCCTTCTTGAGACAGGGCGTCACTCTGTAACCCAGTCCGGCCTCCACCTCTCAATCCTCCAGCCTCAGCCTCCTTAGGTCCACCCCTGGCTGGTGGTTATTGTCTCTTGAGTTTAAATTGCTTAATCCAAAAGTATGTGAAGAGAAGGCAACAGCAAGGACCCCTATGTATATCCCATGCCAGGCAGGAGAGACGCTAGTGACTTTGCTGGTGCGCTGCCTCTGCTTCAGCTCTTCCACGCGCGCTCACACCCACCAGCCTGTTTATACCACCATGGACAGCAAGTGCTTATTCCTTTGCCCGCCTGAGGAGCAGGCTGTGCAGTTATGGTGTTTTCCATCTCAGTGGGAAGGGGTGAAAATCGTTCCTGCACGTGGCACCTACTCCGCCAGGCATGGCCTCAGATTGCGAACAGAGAGGGCAAGACGCTGTGCACCTCTTAGGATTGCTCAGCCTCTTCCCTCCTTAGCCTTTCTCACTGCTCCCTTTGTTCTTAGGATGGGAGTGTCATGGCCTTGACAACAGAGCCATGCTCAATTTTTCCATCGCGGTGAGGTCAGCACATTGCCTCTGGCCTCCGGAGCAGGTACCAGCCATCAAGCCTCGACATATACAAGATCAAGTGACTAATTCACCCTGACTTTCATTTTGCGTCGTCTCCCATAAAAAATAAATGTGGAGCCATGAACAATTATGCCAGGGTAGAAAATAAATACGCTGGGGATTCAAAACTGGAAATCACTAGCTTTGAAATTTCTCCAAAACCACAACCACGGATGTCACACAAACGCCAATCAAACACAGGCTGTAAACCTCAGGCTGCAGACCTTGCCTTGTAAAAGCATTCACAGCTATAGCCACAGAAGAAATTCCCACAGCGCAGACAAGCAAGAATATCGCCTTTTTCCTTTCTTTCTGTCTGTTTTTTTTTTTTTTGGAGGGGGTGGAGGGGCAGTGCATCAAACTGTTCATTTCAATATGTAATTTGCTCCAAAGAATTTCTGACTTAATTTATTTTCTCACCAGCCTAGATCCAATTCAAAAAAGCATTTCTTGCAACCTGAACAATCTACTTTTGGTTGACGAATGCTAATAGGTGCGATATTGCCCTTGTCAACTTACGAAAGCACCTACTGAGCTCAGAGCCACACAGGAAAAGAGAAATTAAAATGGAGTTTGAATTCATTTGCTTCTAAATTCTCAGCCAGAGTTGGATGTATACAGTGCAGAATAAGAAACAAATTGCATTATGGGCTTTTCTTTATTAAAAAAAAATTCAAATTGGATAATGTGTGTGTGGAAATGTTGGTTATACCTCGAATGCAGAGGAAATAGATCTGGATGAAAAAAAAAAATTGATGTCCAAAGTGTCTTTTTAAGCCAGGCACCATTGGCCCATGCTTGTAATCCCAGCAACTCAGGAGGCTGAGGCAGGAGAATAGAGAGTTCAAAGCCAGAGGCGGCCTGTGCAGTTTAGTGAGACCCTGTCTCAGAATAAAAGGCAAAAAAAGGGCTGGGAGTGCAGGTCCACGGGAGAGCACTTGCTGGGCATGCGCGAGGCCCTGGTTTTAAGCTCTAGCACTGGGGAAAAAAAGTCTCTTTTTACCATCTCTTTGCTAGTTCTTGGATTAAGCAAATAGTTCCAGTGAAGTAGGGCAAATGTAATTGTTTTTTTGACTCGGTTTCATTTTTTCCGGGAGACCAGCCTCTCTACGCTTTCGGGTTCCATATATAGGTGGATTACCGTGACTAACTTAAAAATATCGCGCGATGTTTAGTTTGAGAGTTTTGTTGGGGGGTCGCGTAGGAGGACATGAGTGACACGTGTCTGCACACACTCCCTTACGTACACATGCCTGGCCAGAGCTGACGCATCACTGACTAGTCCTTTATCATTTAAAAAAATTTTTTGCTTCTCTTTTTGGAGCTGGAGATGAATGAACGTGAAGCACAAACCCTACAATTCATTACTATTTTGTTGTTGGGCGCTATCGAGTCAGATCCGACCTGTGGCGACTGTGTACAACAGAGTGAAACACTACCTGATTCTGCGCCATGCACAGGATCTTTTTAGGTTTGAGTCCATTGTTGCAGGCACTGTGTTTCTTCTCATTTTGAGTTGTGTTGCATCACCAGAAGGAGGTTCCAGGGGCTTTACTGCATTCCTATTATTAAAGTCTACTCTACACTGAGGAAGCAATTCTTTTCCAATCCTCTTTTGAATGCTTTCCAGCCCGGGGGACTCATTTTCTGGCATTGTATTTGATAGTGTTTCTCTGCTATTCATGAGGTTTTCAATGACTAGTTGTTTAGGAAGTGGGCTGCAGGGTCCTTCTCTGGAGTCTGTCTTAGCCTGGAAGTTCAACTGAAACCTGTCCACAATGGGTGGCCCTCCTGGTATCTGAGATAGTGGTGGCATAGCTTTCAGCATCACAGCAACACGCAAGCCCCCACAGCATGATAAAGTGACAGATGCATGAGGGAGCACCATGACTCTGAATAAATTAGATAGTGTAATCAAAATGATTAGTTTAACATTATCTGCTTTCCCTTTTGATTTGTAGTTAGCAAAGAGAATGTGGCCATTGGACAGTAACACTCTAGATTTCAGTGGCCAATAGGGTCCGTTTGTTGTTGTTGTTGTTAGGTGCCGTCGAGTCGGTATCCGACTCATAGCGACCCTCTGTACAACAGGGGAAACACTATTTTCAGTGCTTCTCTGCTGTTCATAGGGTTTTCAATGGCAGATTGATTTTTGGGAGTGGGTTGCCAGGTCCTTCTCCCAAGCCTACAGCTTCTGGTGTTCCCAGGCGGTCTCCCATCCAGGTACTAACCAGGCACGACCCTGCTTAGCTTCTGAGATCTGACGGGATCAGATGCCACAGGGCTATGGCTGCAGGCAATAGGGTCCGTAGCGAAGATCATTTCCCTCCTCCCTCTCTGTGCAGACTATTTCTCTCCTACATATGTCACAGAGGTGAAACAGCTTTGAGTTCATTCACTGATTCCTGTGTAATATACAGAGAAGCTGAGTGCCAACCCTGTATCAGTTTGTCTTCTAGGTGCTGGAGATACCACAGGCAAGGGGACTGATGAGTCCCTAACTTCATGGGGCCTACATTCCACTGTGAGAAGACAGCTAATAAATAAAATAAATAAGATAATCTCCCAGGGATATGTGAAAGATCCCATAGGTATTCCCTCCTCTGCTGGGGTTCTCTCGGTTCAGGGGAAGAGATATCCCAAAAGTATAGGGTGGGGAGGGGTCATTCATACACATATTTGAAGCAACCTTATTAGGTGGAAGAAGTCATCTAGAGAGACACAGAATGAACCAGATATGGTCCTTGACCTCAAAAAACCCTCTACCCCTCTATCCCTCTACCCCTCACAACTTAGACTTCTACGCAGATACCAACCCCTGTCACTACCACGAGTCTGAGAGAAGAGGGTGATGATGTGAGGAAGGACGTATTGAGACGTGAGTTGACATTTAGAATTGGTCCTCAGGCTGATTAAGACCTCAAGGAGGAGCACATCCCACCTGGGGGACAGAATGAGCAATAGCCAGGCACAGCACAGAGTTAGAGGAAGGAAATTAATTTATGTCGTCTCAAAGAGGGCTGGGGTTTAGCTCAGTTGGTACAGTGCTGCTCCACACTCCCTGAGGACCCAGGTTCGATCCTCAGCAGGGCAAAAATGGGAGAAGGACAAGGCAGCCCATTCCTGAAGCAATCCCCAAACAATCAGCCACAGAAAACCCTATGGGTGCTGCTATGGGTTGGACCGGACTCCTGGGCAGCTAACAACAGCAATCTGGAAGAAGAACTCTTGGAGATTAACAATGAAACACTAAGAGTTTGACACCAGCCACGTCAGAGCTCTGCCCTTTTGGAATGCAGCTCCTTTAGCTCTGGGGTTTACAGCTCCCATTACTGGAAAAGCAGAACCCCTCTTCCCCTCCCCACCCCACCACACTTCCAAGGAGCCCACAAGGAGGGCAGGACTGTGGTTTTCACTCACCAAACTTGCATTATTTGTAGTCAGCAAAATCTTTTAAAATTGTATCTATTTTGGAGTTCTGATGATCTGCCTGTTGTTGTTAGTTGCTGCTGAGTCATTTCTGATTGCTGCTGAGTCATTTCCGACTCATAGCGACCCTCATAAGGTTTTCATTGGCTGATTGTTTTGGGATTGTTTCGGGAGTGGATTGCCTGGGCCTTCTCCCATGGTGATTTGCTTGAGAGTTAGAAATCAAGCTGGGCGGGTGGGTGGCGCTTGCCTGTTATCCCAGCGACTCCGGAGGCAGAGGCAGGAGGATCGCAAGTTTGAGACCACAGGCAGTCTGCGTAATTTAGCCAGAAATGGTCTCAAAATTAAAAATAAAAAAAGGGCTGGGGGTGCAGTTCAGTGGTCCAGCACTTGCAAAATAAGCCAGCATGAGGCCCTGGGTTCAACCCCCAGAACCACTTAAAAAAAAAAAAAAAAGGAAAAAAAAAAAAAGAGAAATCAACTTTTGTCTCACGATTCCATTTTTCCTTTGCTGCAATTCCTAAATTCCACGTCACCCTTATTTTCCTCTGTCCATTTCCAACACAAACCTTTGGAGACTTCCTTTCTGATCTTTGCCCCCAAATCTTCCACAAAGATGGTCCCAGGGCTGCATTCCCTCTCCCTAGGCCTTGCCATCCGGAAGCTGCGGGGAAACGGAAGCAGAGATTTCCTGATAGCTGGCTTGATCGACCTGCCCACGCATCAGGAGAGCTCTGCCAAGTGTAGTTCTGCTTTGTCCCCCTTTCATCTGAGCAGCGTGTCAACGAACTGATTCATATTTACTCTTTGTTTGTGTGTGGTGGTGCTTGGGGGTTGAACCCAGGGCCTTGCACATGCTTTGCAAATGCTCTACCACTGGGCTGCACCCCTGTCCATTTAAATTTTTTTTTTATCTTGAGACAGGTTCTCGCTAAATTATTCAGGTTGCTTCTGGTCTCAAACCTGTGATCTTTCTGCCTCTGCCTCCCGAGTCACTGGGATTACAGGCATGAGCCACCATCTCCAGGTTCTCCTTAGATGATCTTGCAGAAATTCTGCCAGCTAGTTCTGTTCTGGCTTAAGTGGTTTGCGATCTCTACATTCTTTTTCTTGATAATGGCAATGTTGCCTGTAAATAAAGTTCTTTTTTATGATCACACTTGTAACTACATAATAGCAATAGTAGTAAGAATGAGTTATAACTTTTATCCTATAGTGATTTAATTGAGACTCTCTCCTCCTCAATGCCTGCCTGCAGCTGTACCAATGTGGCATCTGATCCCGTCAGATCCTGGAAGCTAAGCAGGGTCAGGCCTGGTTGGTCCTTGGATGGGAGACCACCTGGGAACACCAGGTGCTGTAGGCTTGGGAGACGGACCCAGCAACCCACTCCCAAAAAACAATCAGCCATTGAAAACCCTATGAATAGCAGAGAAGTACTGATAATAGTTTTTTGTCTGTTGTATGTAGGGTCCTCTGAGTTGAACACCAACTCAACTGCACCTAACAACAAAAACCTCCTCAATACTCAGGACAACCTGCAAAGTTAATTACCCCATTTTACAAACAAGAAATCAGATGCCTACAGAGATTAAGCTATTGAAGACAACTCTTGTGATAGTAGGTAGGAGAGCCTCGAACTCAGGACTACTAAGTAGTAGTGTAGGTAGGTGTGATGTGTGGTCTGAATTCTGTCCTTGTCCCCCTGTAATTCCCAGGGATCTTCCAGACCAAAGATTCTCAAACACCAGTGGGTTTTAGAATGACCTTGGGATTTCTTTAAAATGCAGAGCTCCCCTGCCCCATACAATCAGATTCTGACATGAGGGAGCCTTGGGATCTGTATGTTGTTGTTGTTAGGTGCTGTCGAGTCGGTATCCAACTCATAGCGACCCTCATAGGGTTTTCAATGGCTGACCATTTTGGGATTGCCTTGGGAGTGGATTGCCAGGTCCTTATCCCATTTTTGCAGTGCTGGGAATTGAACTCAGGACCTCAGAGACTGCAGCGCAGTGCTCTAGCAACTGAGCTAAATCCCAGCCCCTGGGATCTGTATAGTTAACACAGAACCCTGATGCTATTAATGAAGAGCCTGTGTTGAGACATTGCCAAAGCAAAGTGGAGAAGCTTCAGTTTAATTGCCTGAAAATGGCTCTTTTTCATTGACTGTCCATTGCATGCAAATTTTCATTCAGGGAAAGATACTTTGCATTCTGCCTTAGTTCTCATAAAATATGACTTTAATCTTATCTTAAATGGCTGTGTGTGTGGACGAGACCATTTTATTCCAGAGAGAATTTCATTTCTGATCATTTCAGATAGGTCTCTTATTTTAATTTTCCCTGCCCTTCTTCTAATATGACATCAGAATCCTTTTCACATCTAGATTTTCTGTGATAGTAGTGTTTTTTCATCAAATATTACCAGGGTGGGCGTGAATGATGGAGATGTCAGAACTGTATTCTAAATGATAGTGAAATTCAAATAAAGACCCAAATGGAAAGTACATGTATTTCAAAAGACTTCTTTTTGAGAGCAGCATTTTTCCCATTTAGCAGAAGAGATTTATACAGGTAACAAAGGGATACACTTGACTCTGATATGCACTATCATAAGAAATATTCAGACAAATCTTACTCCTC
This sequence comes from Pedetes capensis, assembly GCA_007922755.1. Classification (NCBI taxonomy): domain Eukaryota; kingdom Metazoa; phylum Chordata; class Mammalia; order Rodentia; family Pedetidae; genus Pedetes; species Pedetes capensis. The sequence continues at coordinate 74,471 of VMDO01007610.1, read as the reverse complement.
AGAACTCCAGTAGAGGTCAGAGCTCTGGGTAGAAAATGAGTCCAGCTTTGATTTCCTTATGTAAATGTTTTCTCTAGATCTGTTCATTGTGCCAAACGCAAGGGTTCTGATAACTACTCCAGACCCATCTAATTCAATTTCATTTCCCCAGATCAAAAAATGCAAAACAACAATTTGAAAGACAGAGATTAGCTCTATTTCTACCACTAAAGGAAACGAGACAGGCATTAAATAGATGGGCTCTTAGGCAGGGCTTCACTATTGATCTCGTCCTCCTTAAGTTTGTTGTTGTTGTTGTTAGGTGCCGTTGAGTTGGTATCCGACTCATAGCGACCCTCTGTACAACAGGGGAAACACTATTGTCAGTGCTTCTCTGCTGTTCATAGGGTTTACAATGGCAGGTTGATGTTTGGGAGGGGGTTGCCAGGTCCTTCTCCCAATCCTTAAGTTTAATCTTGTGTATAGTACATAGAGGGGGGTTTGGTATGAACATACGCATCTATAAGGCCCAAGAAAACTGAACAGATCATCCATCTTCATTCCCTCTTTTAGGGGGATATTCATTTCCACCATTTTCAAATATTTAGGATCAATGCAAAGATTTGAGTTTAGTTCTCGCGAGACTTTGGAACATTGCCACCTAGCTGTGTTTTTTCATGAGTTCTGCCACTCCCACGAGTCTATCACTTTACTGTGCTGTGGGGGCTGCGTGGTGGTGGGATGCTAAAAGCTATGCCAACAGTGTTACAGATACCAGCAGCATCACCCATGGTGGACAGGTTTCAGCTGAGCTTCCAGACTAAGACAGACTGAGGAGAAGAACATGGCTAACTTATTCCCCAAACAATTAGCCATTGGAAACCCTATGAATAGTAGAGACACACTGTCAGATATAGTGCCAGAAGATGAGTACCCCAGGTTGGAAGGCACTCAGAAGAGGACTGGGGAAGAGTTGTCTCCTCAAAGTAGAGTTTATCCTAATGACAGAAATGGAGTAAAACCCCAGGGACTTCCATTTGCTGATGTGGCAGAACTCAAAACGGGAAGAAACAACTCTAAACATCCATTAATAATTGGAACATGGAATGTACCTAGTATGAATCTAGGAAAATTGGAAATCATCAAAAGGGAAATGGAGCACATAAACATTGACATTCTAGGCATCACCGAGCTAAAATGGACTGGTATGAGACATTTTGAATCAGAAAATCATATAGTCTACTATTCTGGGAATGACAGATTGAAGAGAAATGGGGTTGCATTCATCATCAAAAAAGACATCTCATAATCTGTCCTGAAGTACTATGCTGTCAGTGATAGAATAATATCCATACGCCTACAAGGAAAGCCAGTTTATATGACTATTATTCAAATTTACACGCACATCACTAAGGCTACAAATGAAGATAGGGAAGACTTTTACCAGGTTCTGCAATATAAAATAGATCGAATATGCAATCAAGATGTACTGATAATTACTGGTGACTGGAATGCAAAAGTTGGAAACAAAGAAGTCTCAGTAGTTGGATAATATGGCATTGGTGACAGAAATGATGCTGGACATTGCATGATAGAATTTTGTCAGACCAATAACTTTTTCATTGAAAATACATTTTTTTCACCAACATAAATGGTGGCTATACACATGGAAGATAACAGATGGAGCATACAGGAACCAAGTTGAGTACATATGTGGAAAGGGACAATGGAAAAGCTCAATATCAAAAATCACAAGAAAACCAAGTGCTGCTTTTACATCAGACCAGGTTGAAACTGAAACTGAAAAAAATTAGAACAGGAGTACAAGAGCCAAGATATGACCTTGAGTATATCCCACCCGAGTTCAGAGACCACCTGAAGAACAGGTTTGATACATTAGACACTAATGATCAAAGACCAGATGAGTTGTAGCATGACATCAAAGACATCATTTGTGAGGAAAGCAAACGGTTGTTAAAGAGACAGGAAAAAATGAAAAGACCAAATTACATGTCAAAAGAGAAGCTGAAACTTGCTCTTGAATGTGAAACAGCTAAAGTAAAAGGAAGACAGGACAAAGTTAAAGAATTAAACAGAATATTTCAAAGGGCAGCTCAAGAAGACAAAATCAAATATTATGATGACATTTGCAAAGAGCTGGAGATAGAAAACCAAAAGAGAAGAAAATGCTCTGTTTTTCTCAAGCTCAGGGAATTGAGGAAAAAAAAATCAAGCCTCAAGTGGCAATAGGGAAGGATTCTACAGGGAAAATATTAAACAATGCAGGAAACATCAAAAGAAGATGGAAAGAATACACAGAGTCCTTATACCAGAAAGAATTGGTGGATGACCAATCATTTCAAGAGGTTGTATATGATCAGGAACCAATGGTACAGAAGGACAAAGTGGAAGCTGCCTTGAGGGAACTGATGAAATGCAAGGCTCCAGGAATTGATGGAATACCAACAGAGATGTTTCAACAGACAGATGCAGCACTGGAGGTTCTAACTTGTTTATGCCAAGAGATGTGGAAAATAGCTACCTGGCCAACTGACTGGAAGAGATCCGTATTTGTGCCTATTCCCAAGAAAGGGGATCCAACTGAATATGGGAACTATCAAATGATATCATTAATATCACATACAAGCAAAATTTTGCTAAAGATAATTCAAATGTGATTGCAACAGTAAATAGATGGGGAACTTCCAGAAAATCAAGCCGATTCAGAAGAGGACTGGGAACCAGGGACATCATTGCTAATGTCAGATGGATATCAGCTGAAAGCAGAAAATACCAGAAAGATGTCTATCAAAGTTTTATTGACTATACCAAGGCATTTGACTGTGTAAATTATAGCAAATTATGGAGAACATTGAGAAGAATGGGAATACCAGAGCACCTAATTGCACTGATGAGGAAACTGAGCATCTACCAGGAAGCAATTGTTAGAACAAAACAAAGAAACACTGCCTGGTTTAATGTTAAGAAAGGTGTGTGTCAGGGCTGTATTCTTTTGTTATACCCCTTCAATCCCTATGCTGAACAAATAATCTGAGAAGCTAGATTTTATGAAGAAGAACACACAGCATCAGGATTGAAGGAAGACTCATTAACAAGCTGTGTTATGCAGATAATACAACTCTGCCTGCTGAAAGTGAAGAGGATCTGAAACATTTACTGATGAAGATCAAAGAACATGGCCTTCAGTATGGATTGCACCTCAACATCAACAAAACCAAAATCCTTACAACTGGGTCAGTAAGCAACTTCATGATAAATGGAGAAAAGATTGAGGTTGTCCATGATTTTGCTTTACTTGGCTCTACAGTCAAGAACCCATGGAAGCAGTAGTCAAGAAATCAAAAGACTTGTCACACTGGGAAAAGCTGCTGCAAAAGGTTTCTTTAAAATGCTGAAAAGTAAAGATGTCACACTGAAGATGAAGGTGTACCTGACTCATGCCATGGTATTTACATTTGCCTCATATGCTTGTGAAAGATGGATGTTGAATAAGGGAGACAGGAGAGGAATTGATGCTTTTGAATTATAGTGCTGGAGACAAATACTGAATATACCATGCGCTGCCAAAAGAACCAACAAATCTGTCCTAGAAGTACAACCAGAGTGCTTCTTGGAAGTTAGGATGGCTAGACTGTATCTGATATATTTTGGACATGTAGTCAGAAGGGACCAATCCTTGGAGAAGGACATCATGTTTGGGAGAGTGGCAGGTCAACACAAAAAGGATGACCCTCAACCAGATGGATTGACACAGTGTCTGCAACAATGGGGTTAAACAAAAAAGATCGTGTGCCTGGCACATACTTGGGGGATGCTTCATTGTGTTGTACATGGGGTCACTATGAGTTGGACTGGACTTGAGGGCACCTAACAACAACAACAACAGCAATAAACAAAAATAGCTTTACCACTTTCCACACCAAGTTAAGATGTCACATTTTATACAAATATCTTCTACCACGGGACAAAATGTAAACTGTCTCTACCTATTTAGCTCTGGCTTGAGAAAATTAATGAAGCTGAGTTTGGGGTGATACATCTCAAACCCAGTGATTGGAGGCCACCCCTTGATCACCCACACTCCTGCTCACACTGACACTCAATTCCATTCCCTTCTTGTTGTTAGGTGCTGTGGAGTTGGGTCTGACTCATAGCAACCCTCATAGAATTTTCAATGGCTGATTGCTTGGGATTGTTTCAGGAGTGGATTGCCATGTCCTTCTCCAGTTTTTGCTGTGCTGGGGATCAAACCCTGGTCCTCAGAGAATGACTGAGCAGTGCTCCACCAACTGAGCTAAACCCCCTCCTTGGCTCTTGCAGACTTTTATGGGACACCTTTTGCCTGTCCCTCCCACTTATTGGCTCCATAGTGGGATAGGGACTTGTGTATTTGTGATTCCTAAGTGACATTGAACAAAGAGGACAGGAGAAGAACTGATGCTTTTGAATTGTGGTGCTGGAGATGATTATTGAATATACCATGGACTACCAAAAGAACCAACAGATCTGTCCTAGAAGTGTAACCGGAGTGCTCCTTGGAAGCAAGGATGGCCAGAGTCCATCTTACATATTTTGGACATATTGTCAGGAGGGACCAATCCCTGGAGAAAGACATCATATCATGTTTGGGAGAGTGGCAGGTCAATGAAAAAAGGAAAACCCTCCAGCAGATGGATTAACACAGTGTCTGCAACAATGGGCTTTCACATAAATAAGATTGTGTGCCTGGCACAGAATCGAGGAGTGTTTCCATCTGCTGTACATGGGGTCGCTATGCATCGGAATCAACTCGACGGCACCTAACAACAACAGCAACAGAGTGAAGGCAGGCAATGGAATCTCTTGGTGAATGTTCTTGGCGTGTGTGAACGTGGCTCAGCTTTGGGAGTGCAGAGAAGCGTGAGACCTGCTTGTCTCTCTTCGGAGTGATTCTGCTGGAGTTAGACAAAATGACCTTGACAATAAAAACAACCCCTGCTCTTTGAGCATTTGCTCTGCGCCACTTGCTGCGCTGAATCATTTCTCAAATGCAATTAATTTTCCTCTTCGCGACAGCCCTACGAGCGAGATGCTGGGTTTTGCATTTTTTCAGGTGAGGAATTTGGGCTCCCAGGTGCTGTCGCCCCCAGTGACTCTGCGCTGGAGCCAACATTTAAATCTGAATCTGTCCATCATCAATAGCCCTTCAGTACACGCCACACTGGCTGGAGGTATAAATAACAGTCGACGACTGAAGACCGGGAAAAGTCAACAGAAAAGATATTCACCCCCAGGGTCAGAGGGATTCAGGGAGAGGCTGGGAGGGTTTGTCCATTCCAGTGCGGCCGTGGCCTCCTCTTTTAATGACTATTCCTTGCAGGTGAAATTCTCCGGCAGTATTTTACTGACAGGCTTCAATGCATCATAAATGACACCCCAGGTGCTCACAGACCCTCTCAGTCCCACTGCTCTGGGAGCCTTGCAAAGCCTTCAGAATCAGCCCTCTTGCAACAGACATTCCTTCTCATTCCATGCCCCCCATCGTGAGCTGGGCATCACTTGTTGCTGTTTGAAAGTTGCTTTGCAAGTGCTCAGATATGTTCTTGCAGATACTTTTTAGTGCATATACATATTACTCACACAGAGTCATTACCTATGGCTTCTAGGTAGTTAATATTGAAGAAGCCTGCACATTTTGTTTGTTTGGTAGTGGTGGAGAAAAGTGCCCTGAACTTATGCTCTTTTAAGGGTTGACTATGTTTTATTTGTTTTTGAATCCTTGGTTTCTGGCTGAATAGGGTCCAGGGTAGGTGTTCATGAAGACTTGATGAACTAATCCAAATGTGCCTGCAGCCATAGCACTGTGGCATCCCATCCCGTCAGATCTCTGAAGCTAAGCAGGGTCTGGACTGGTTAGTCCTCAGATGGGAGACTGCCTGGGAACACCAGGGGCTTTAGGCTTAGGAGACGGACCCGGCAACCCACTCCCCAAAATCAATCCGCCATTGGAAAACCTATGGATAGCAGAGAAGCACTGACAATAGTGTTTCACCTGTTGTATGCAGGGTCACTATGAGTTGGATACCAACTCGATGGCACCTAACAACAACAACAATCCAAATGTGGAGCCAACTGTCCTAAGTGCTGTGACAGAAAACGGTAGATAAACCACAAGCAAATCAGAATGTAGGTCGGAGAGACTTGAATGTAGAGATCAGTTAAGGAAAGTACACATGACAATGTCAATCATGGTAAAATATCCTAAAGGGACACTAAGGGCCATGGCACCTGGAGGTTGGGGACATCTTATCCCGTGACTTAAAAGGAGGTATCAGAGGTCTGCAGATACCTACTAATCTGATCATAGCCCTTCTATATTGGCACCTAGGATGCTCCGGCTTGCCGCTGTCAGTGATGGTGATGGGGGCTATGGTGTGGAAAAACTTCTCCCTCTATACTTCCCTAGTTTAACGGAGTATTTTTTACAATCATCTATTGTTCCTGAGATTAAAATAAAAAAGAAAGACTTCATGGTGAACCCAGCATGCCATTGGCTTTGAGAGAGATTTATGGGCGAGGAGAATTCCAGACTGAGGACGCAGCACAGAGAGGCAGATGTTGAAGGCTCAGGGAGCCAGAACTGGGAGAGTTGGGCTGGAGGGCTGGGTGTGGGTGGGTGCGCAGCAGCAGGTGAGGCCAGTGGAAAAGTTAGGGCCTCATTTTGAGGGCCAAAGATATCGTCACTGAATTCATTTGTCCGTAGGGGACTGTGGGGTCCTCTGAGCTGAACAGGTCACCTTTGTGGCTGGGCTTGAGAGAAACCAAGGAAGACTCTGCTCAGGACTTGGCCATGAATGTAAAGCAGCCTTCATGAGCCCAATGGCCAGGGGCTCCTACGCCTGGGGCTGGTCTCTGTCCCACCTGCTCCTTGGCCCCTAACTGAATAGAGTCAGCGTTCAGGACAGGATCTCCAAAGCGCTAGATGAACTAAACCAATATGGAACCAGTTATGCTAACCTCTCGGTGCCCCAGCCCAAAGGTGTGATTTAGGGCAGGTTTGACAGGAAATACGACCGGAAGGGGCGGGAGCAATCTTCACATCACCCACCGGCTCCTCTCTCTCTGGTCAGGAATGTCAAGGTGGACATTGGGTTTTTCCTGTCTTCTATGCTATTCTTTGTTTCAAGAAAATAGGATTTTCTTAAATATTTGTGTTCTTTCCTTTCTTCTCCCTGTTTCACTCTTATCCATTTAAATATACCCCACATATAAGCACGTATGTTCTTACACATTCCACGTGCCCACTTGTCCCCTCCTGTGCTACCCTAGTTCTGTTAGGAGCAGTTAGGGGGAAAAATAACAATTCCTATGAAATATCCATCTACTCCTTTAGTCAATGATGGACTTTTCATCTGTCAGGGGCGTAATCATTTCTTATCATTTCAGTTTGTTTTGTGCTGTTCAGCCTGAATGCCTAAATCTTCCTCCTCCTGCTTTTTGTTTTGTTTTTTTTTTTTTTAGTTTCTTTTTACTCAGAAATGGAAATCTATTATCTGTTCCTTGAGCCTAACCTCTTCTTTGATGCACTTTTGTATTGCAAAAGATTTCTTTGGGTAGCCTGGCTTTTGAGCAAGGAACACCTAACAGCAAAGTGAATTCCTTAAAGGGCTTTGATTCAACAGCTGAGTAAGACTCAGAAGGTCTTTGCAATGGTTCATTTTCTATATCAGCGTGGCTAGAACACAGTCCTCAGATACTTGGTTAAACATACCTGCACGCTGCTGCGAAGTATTCTTGAGATGAGATTAACATTTAAATCAATAGACTTTCAGTAATGTACACCACCCTCCATATAGTGGGTGCCGGGCCTCTTCTGATCAGAGAAAGGCAGATTTTCCCCAGAGAAGAGAGAATTCTCCAAGCAGCAGGCTGCAATGCCAACTCTTCTGTGGGTCTCTAGTCTGCCAGTTTACTCTCCAAATTTTGGACTTGCCACCTACTATAATCACAGCTCCTTAAAGTTCATTCTCTCTCTCTCTCTCTCTCTCTCTCTCTCTCATCTCTTTCTATCTCTCTCTCTCTGTCTCTCTCTCTGTCTCTCTTTCTCATGGGAGAAAGACCTGGTAGCCCACTCTCAAAAAAATCAGCCACTGAACATTGAAAACCCTATGAATAGCAGAGAAGCACTGACATAGTGCTAGACATGGCACAGCATCGGGGAGTGGTTTGTTCTGTTATACATTGAGTTGCTATGAGTCAGACTTGCTCTTTCTCTCCTCTCTCTCTCCACACACACACATGCACATACCTTATTTATTCGTTTTTCTAGAGAACCATAATCAACCCCATAATAAGGACTAATGTAGTTTTCATGTCCATAATTCATTCCTCCAGAAAAATCACAAATTTTTTATACATTCAAGAAATACTTCTAACAAAACAGCTCTTCTTTAGACTGGCAATGCCCCTTCCACCTCCTCCATCTCTTTTCCCTGCACAGCACCCCCTGGAATCACTAAATCCTCACCTTGTTTCATGTCTTTGCTTTGCTTTTGCTATCCGTGAGAGAAGCATAAGGAGACAGCCACCACTGACAAAACAGACACAGCTTTGAAGAGCCTTGGCCACCAGTTAAAACTCACGTGGCTTCTTTAGTCTCCCCTCACGGGTCCTACTTAACCATGCTTTATGTGTCTTCCTTTTACTGCTTTGAGCCCTCTCTATGTTCGCTATGTGACTTTACTGAGACATTCACTTTGACCTCAGTGATAGAGCTGCTAAGGTGTCACTATGTCCCCAGAATGAAGTGAAGTGTGAGGCATTGCCAAGATGCCCAAAGGAATCTATTCCTTGCTGGGCATACATCGGCCTTAACCATAGCAGCCATTGCCATTTACTGACTACCATACTACATGCTAGGCTCATTTTATCCTGTTAATTGTTGTTGTTAGGTGCCATTGAGTTGTGTCTGACTCATAGTGACCCATAGGGTTTTCAATGGCTGATTATTTAGGGATTGTCTTGGGAGTGGACTGCCACATCCTTCTCCCATTTTTGCAGTGCTGGGAATTGAACTTGGGACCTCAGAGACTGCAAAGCAGCGCGCTCTACAAACTGAGCTAAATCCCAGCCCCATCCTGTTAATTAGACAGACTATCCCCCAATACCTAACGATCCCTTTTAATAAGGAAAAGAACTTCTATGTTTTAGCTCGGCACAAGACTACTAGGGATAAAAACAAAATTTCTCAGTTCCCTTTGTAGAGAAACATGGTCATGTGAATAAATTCTGGCTGGTGAATCTAAGAGGAAGGGCTAAATATAACCTCTGAGAAATACCCCTTACGGGGGATTGTACAACCTCACCCTGCTTGCTGGCTGGAATTTGACCAATGTGCCTGGAACTTAGTCATCTTGAGACTGTGTGTGAAGTGTGTGTTGAAAGATGAAGCAACCTGATGAGGGAGCCTGGGTCCTTGATGATTGGCGGCGCCACCATATTGGTTCAGAGGTACTTGCAGTCAGCTTAATATTTTTAACATTTTATTCAACTCACTTACAGCCAAATCTGATGCTAATTGATGGGCTGAGGGTTAGCTCAGTTGTTAGTGCGCTGCTCCACACTTTCTGAGGACCTGGGTCTGATCCGCAGCCCCACAAAAATGGGAAAAGGATGTGGGAGTCCACTCCCCAAAACTCCTGAAAACCTTATGAGGGTCGCTATGAGTTGGACCCGACTTGACGGCACCTAACAACAACAACAACAACAACAACAACAATGCTAATTTGTGTAGTAGTTTCAAAGATAACCATCTAAAAGAGGGAGAAAGTGAGGCTTAAAGAGTTAAATAACTTGTTTAAAATTATGTAAGTAAATGGGGAAGTCTGATTCTCTCTAATCCCAAAGCCCAGGGCATAGAATCTCTTCCTTCCATATCCTTCCTGTTGGTGAGAGTCAGCCCCCTAAGGTGGACTTCCTGCCTTCTTTCCTGGCCTGAAGATTCATCCTCTGAAGAGAGCCTAGTTCGTTTGAGCCACCTTTTCCTGGAGAGAGGTGCCGAGGCCCATTCACTGCCTTAAAGATATTCCAGGCAACTCTATGCCTGGCTGCTCAGGGACCTGGATAACCTTAGCCCTCAACTGCCCAATATGTTTTCCAAGTAGTTCCTTCTTACAATGCAGGGTAGGGTGGACGTCTTACCTGTCAGACCACTAAGCCTGCCTGTCCAAACAAATCTACTCTGCTGGGACTTTATTCCTCTGGCAAGTTTGTACACATACTGCTCCCACCAGGGCTGAGCATGTTATGTGAAGTTGAACTGCAGCAGGTTTCTCTGCCAAGACCAAAGCAAACATTCCCAGAGACAAGGAGCGGGATTGCTTCACCATGCAGTGTTCTGGCTTCTGTGGGGATCTTAGGCCAGGAGATTCTAGAGACTTCTTTCAGGTGCAAAAAACTTCAAGGTCTTTCAAATGTTGTACAGTAGTCTATGCCATAGTGACAGACAGTCCCAGCATGGAAGAAGACATCTGATTTTTGCTTGGAAGTTATTAGAGTCCTATGTGCTAACTCTGATCTAGTTACTGTGCTGTGTTAAAAGGACACAGGGTTGCGATTTTGAAAGCTGGGCTGCTGGTTACAACTGTGACACTACACAGTTCATACTTGGGCGGGTCACTTCACTTCTCTGAGTCTCTCAACTATGAGGCATCAATCATTCAGCCTCCTCTCCATCCACCCATCCACTTATCCATGCATCCATCCATATGTACATCCATATGTATTCAATGTGCAGTTTTCTAGGTTCCAAAGAACCCTAAGTACAACAGAATGAAGCACCACCCCGTTCTGTGCCATGCACACAATCTTTTCATTTTCAAGCCCATTGTTGCAGCCACTGTTTCTTTTTTATTTTGAGTCATGCCACATCAGCAAAAGGAAGTCCAGGGGCTTTATTCCATTCTCATCACTAAGGTCGACTCTTCTTTGAGGAGGCAACTCTTCTCTAGTGGTTTCTTGAATACTTTCCAGCCTTGGATGCTCATTTTCTGTTATTATATTTGATAGTGCTTCTCTCCTATTCAAAGAGTTTTCAATGGTTAATTGTTTTGGGAGTGGGCTACTAGGCCCTTCTCCCTAGTCTGTCTTAATCTGGAAGCTCAGCTAAAACCTGCCCAGTATGAGTGGCCTTGCTGGTCTCTGAAACACCAGTGACATAGCCTTCAGCATCACAGCAGCAAGCAAGCCCCCACAGCACAAGAAGCTGACAGACACGTGGCGGTTCTACCTGAGTGGTTTTAGTAAATGCCCAAAAGTAGTGGATTTGATGGTACTTGAAAAAAATATAAAAGCCTAAAACATCTACACATAGGAAAGGAGTTATTTTTAAGCCACACATTTAAAAATCTTAGTTTCCCCTTCTCTAAAGTGGAGCCCCTAAACATGCCACAGGGAGCCAACAGAGAAATAGGCATGGAATTGATGAATTGGTCCGCGAGGCTCCTGGAAATAGCTGGGTCACAGACAGGGCAGCAGAGAGTGAGCGCAGAGCCATCCCAGGAAAGCTGTGTACCGAGAAGGACCTTCCACCTGTCGTCTCCAGGACCCTGGCCCAAGCTCCATATCCAATGGGACCTCAGGCCACGGGCTTCCACCTTTAGGCCCGGGAGATGCCTCTGTCAGCCAGGAGAGAAATTGCAATATTTTACTGAAAGCATTTTGCAGTGGGAAAACCTTTTTTTTTTTTTTTTCCTGCTGGTGCCAGCATAATTTAACTATGATTAAATAGCTCCTTTCATTTACTTGTTAAATTATGTCTCTCCATCACCTTCCCTTTGGGTTTTCCCGCCTTTTGGTTCTACAACCTCTCGTTATTTATTAATGCCCCATAATGCATGACGGAGGCAGGCAGAACACAGGCATTTCACAATGATTTAGGGGGCGCCCGGCAGTGCAGCAGCAAACCCAGGAACATATGCTCTGAGAGTCTCCCCTGTATTTGCTTTTTTTTTCTTTTTTTGCATGCTCTGCAAGTGCTGGACTACTGGGCTGCACCACCAGCCCATTTGTTTTTTACTTTTTGGGACAGGGTCTCGTTAAGTTACGCAGACTGCCACTGGTCTCGAACTTGCGATCCTCCTGCCTCTGCCTCCTGAGCCGCTGGGATTATAGGCGTGCACCACTGTGCCGGGCTCTGCATTTGCGTTTTTGAAACAGTTGGGTAGGTCTTAGCTATCATCGCAGTGAGCCTCCACTTCCCCTCTCAGCCCCTACCCCCGGCCATTTTCCTGCTTTGAGTAAATTCAAAATACTTGGCTCGTAATGACGGATGAGTCATAGCTCACTGCTTTTTCCAAGTTCCAACGGCTAGAATGAGCTTGCTCCTTCACGTCACGCTCAACCTAAACAGCTACTGAGAGAGAATTTGGCGTTGCCTCCAAGGGAGGGCCCTGCGTGGATTGGGAGATTTCAGAAAAGATGGCTCTTGAGGGGTTAGTTCTTCAAAGGAACCCTGAAACAAACAGGGGGAGATGGCGCTTGCGTTATTTTCTTGGAATAGTTTGGAATGTGTTGACTCCCGTGAGTTTCCAGAGAAGGGAGTTAAGGTGAGCAGCTACACAGGAGAGAGGGAGATACGCACGCCTCGTGCCGTGCTCGAGGGCGTAGTTTGGGTCCTGTCTGGCGCTTCAGCCCAGTTCTGCTCCCCCAGGGACTGGGGAGAGGCACCTGCTCGCCCTCACCGATCTGTGTTTCCTTCCCTTCACCCTTCCCTGTGTCTTTTGGACTAGACTAGCACACATAGCGGGCTGGGATTTAGCTCAGTGGGTAGAGCGCTGTGCTGCAGTCTCTGAGGCCCTGAGTTCAATTCCCAGCACCGTAAAAGTGGGAGAAGGGCCTGGCAATCCACTCCCAAGGCAATCCCGAAGCACTCAGCCATTGAAAACCCTATGAGGGTCGCTATGAGTGGGATACCGACTTGACAGCACCTAACAACAACAACAACAAGCACACATAGGGGCTGGGACTGAGCTCAGTGGGTAGAGCACCGCTCTGCAGTCTCTGAGGTCCCGAGTTTGATTCGCAGCACTGCAAAAATGGGAGAAGGACATGGCAATTCACTCCCGAGGCAATCCCGAAACAATCAGCCATTGGAAACCCTATGAGGGTCGCTATGAGGCATCTAACAACAGCATATATACAGTGAGCAATGGATGAAGTAGGGAGGCTCTGACAGGCACAAGGGTCCCCAGAGAAAGGCAATGACCAATCCAGTAGCGTGCAGTTGAAAGGCAGAGAAGCCAGAATGAGAGCCCAGCTTCCTTTTTGACTGTAAGCATGTATCAATTAAGTTAGTATTCCATCTTCTGGGGAAAAACATCTCTTTAAGCTCTTAGCAGTGTCTGGCATTTAAAATGTTGTGGTTGTTAGGTGCAGTTTAGTAGGTGTCCAGTTCATAGCGACCCTGTGTACAACAGGAGAAAGACAATTGTCAGAGCTTTTCTGCTATTCATAGGGTTCTTAATGGCTGTTTTTTGTCAGTGGGTCGCCAGGTCCTTCTCCCAAGCCTACCTGGTGTTCCCAGGCGGTCTCCCATCCAAGGACTAACCAAGCCCGACCCTGCATAGCTTCTGAGATCAGATGCCACAGTGGTATGGCTACAAACTTACTATGTTGTTGTTAGGTGCCATCAAGTTGTGTCCAACTCATAGCAACCCTCATAGGGTTTTTCAATGGCTGATTGTTTCGGGATTGCCTTGGGAGTGGATTGCCACGTCCTTCTTTTATCCTTTTTCTATAGGCCACCAAAAGTGATAGAGTGCTTCACAGGCGAGGCAGGGCTGTATGTGGTCAGGTCCCTGGAGTGGGCACCTGACCATCCATGCCAGCTATCCATTTACTGACTGCGTGGTCCTGGAGATGCTGTGTGGCTTCCCTGTGCCTGAGCCTTGATCTCTGTAAAGTCAGAAGGCAGAATAGAGCATCTCTGTGACACGCTCCTGCTGCACCTGTGTTCCTGAGGTCGGGGTGACTTTAGAGCCCAGGAATGGGAGGCTAACGTCTGAGGGGTGAGGTGTCTGAGTGGAGGAAGGAGCTATGACGGGCTCCACGTGCTTGGGGGTTTCTGAGTGTTCCACTGGGTGACAGTCGAGTCAAACAAGATTTCTCCAGCTCCTTGGACGCTCTGGCCTCTTCCTCCGGCTCTCCAGGCCCTGGGTGTCCTTTACCGTGGGCTGCACTGTGTCCCCACTGGTTCCCTCGGGGGCTTTGGAGAATAACGGTTGCACCGAAGGCTGGACCCGCTTGCCAGTCCCCCTTCATCCTTGGCTGCGCTCACCTGGCCCACTGCTCCCAATGGCCGCGAGGGTTTCGGAGCGTGGACATGGTCCCCTGGAGACACATGCTGAAGCCCCCCTGGGGGGCCCTGGCAGCTGTTCTCCATCTGGCGGTCTAGGACGCCAACACTCAAGGACACGAGAGAGGAGCTGAGGTCAAGCAACAGCTGGAGCGGCGGCCCTGCCCCTCTGGCCCTTCATGAGTCGCCTCCTGCCCCAGCCCTGCCTCACCGAGGGTGGAAGAGGGAGGAAGCCAGTCCAGAGGCCGCACCTTCAAATGCCTCCTCCACACCTGCCGCTCTGTCTCCGGCTGCCAGCCTGACTTTGCCGCGACCTCTGCCATCCCCGCATTTGCATTGCTGCAGCGCCCTGGGTTTGCAATGACACGCTCTGTTCCTTCAGAAGTTTTCATCTCTGTGGCTCCGAGGCTCAGGAACGTCATGGGGCCCGGCTGCTCTGTAACTCACGGTAATGTGTGATCTGCCTCAGCCTTGACTAATGCATTCCGTGCATTATTAAACACAGATTAAATATATATGGGCATTTAAATGTAATGTGTTATTTTCCTAAATCTAGTTTTACTCCATGTTCCTTTGACTTCCGCCTTTTCATCGCTCATAATTGTCTCAGGGGTCATGAATTACACTCAGGCAGGCGCCGGAGCGCCCTCCAAGCCAAGTACGTGGCCAACCCCTTACATTTGCCCAAGAGACGCAGCAATGGTTCTTCCGCCCAGAAAATTACTGCTGGGGGTCTTCCAGTAGGAATGCATTTTTCCCCTTCTTAGACAAAGCTCATTTCTTGCCAGTGATTCAAAGGCTAAGATACCTGGAGCATGGCAACTTGGAGGTTGGTCTCTGTTCTGCAGAAAAGCTGTGCCTGGCACAGATCACTGAATAACGAAGTCTAAGAGTATCTGCACCTTTGCGCTGCGGGGCCTTTGCGGAGTCTCCGTCCACCGCCCCTCCTCTTGTCTTCTGTGGGCGCTGGCAGAGCCCTGGTGAATTCTGATTGTTTTTCTCTTTTACTCATTTCGTTTATTCAGAAGCTTCGTGCCTAATACCTCAGCCTCATGGCTGGGGACATTTTCTCCCCATGGAAGTGGTGTGTTTGAAGCAGAGACTGTCCAAATGGCTCCTCTCTGGCATGCCTCAGTTTCCTTAACTTTAAAGGACAGGCTGGCAGATTGATGGTGACTGTCTTCAAAGCTTTGCTGGCTCTCCATGGCTCTTTTTATTTCTGAGGGGTAACACAGGGAGAAAGTATTCTCTACTTAGCTGCGAAGCTCTTTCCCCTGCTGCCTTCAAACAGGCTCCTCTTTGAGCCTTGTTTAAAGTTTTCCATCTGTTGCCAATTGGCCAATTGAAGAGGAGGCGCTGGCCGAGTCTCCTGGGTTCGCCCGCATCCATGCACTAGACAAAGCGTGCATGCCTTTGGTTTTGGACAGACAGGTCCTACCCCCTAGCGTGCGCAGGCTATGCACATTTCTTTCCCCCTCCTCATTCAGTGATGTCCACTGCATCCTTTTTTTCCCCTTTCTTTCCTTTTCTTTTCTTTTCTTTTTTCTTTTTTGCGGTACTGGGGGTTGAACCCAGGGCCTCGCGTCTGCATGCTTTGCAGTGCTGGACCACTGAGGTGAGTCCCCAGCCCTTTTTTTTTTTTTTTTTTTTTTTTTTTTTTTTTTTTTTTTTTTTTTTTTTTTTTTTTTTTTTTAGTTTTTGAGACAGGGTCTCACTAAATTATGCAGACTGCCTCTGGTCTCAAACTTGTGATCCTCCTTCCTCTGCCTCCCGAGCCGCTGAGATTACAGGCATGCGCCACCACGCTTGGCCCTCCATTGCATCTCTTACAGCTGACCATTGTGAAATCTGCACACCATGGAAATTGGCAAAAGGGAGGTAGCTGAGTTTGTTTTCCCTGGAGAACTAGCTGTTAAAATTGACCAACACCCTTCTGCTCTAAGCTCCCCGAGGTGCTAATCAATTCCTGTAGTTCTCTTTTTACATTACTAAACATCCTGGAATGTACACTTAGTAAGCTTTTGTGGATGAGCACAGAAGACATGTCAGGTCATAGATCTTTTTCAGTTTGACTGTAAATGAATTATAATCTCCATGCAGTGCCAACAGCCTTCCAAATTGCCTCTCTTCAATCGTATTATACTATTGATTTGGGAGAAGGACCCGGCAAACCACTCCTCAAACTCAGTCTGCCATTGAAAACTCTATGAACAGCAGAGAAGCACTGACAATAGTGTTTTGCCTGTTGTACACAGGGTCGCTGTGAGTCGGATACCGACTCGATGGCAACTAACAACAACAACATACTATTGATGTTATTTGTTCACACTTGGGGAGACGCCCTCCATCCCCCCCACTGTCCCTGCCTGCCTAAGCAGATTCTCCCTGTCTTCTGCGTGTTAATGGGACTTGTTTGACTCAGGAATTGTAGGTTTCATGTAGAGAAAGAAACGTGTTTTTCACCTTTCCCTGGACCCAGAACAATGATTGTTAATCTCTGTCTTCCAAAAGGAGTGTTCGCAGAGCCAGATGACCTAAGGCTCTCGGGTGAAGGATGAACGAGTGCTGATGTGGGGATTGTGCGTAAGGAAGGGTGGTGCTTGGCTAGACCACCTCCAGCGTGCAGCTCGCTTGTGAGCTGGCCTCGTGGAAACCCCAGAGGAAAGGCAGGGGCTGTATTCTGTGGTCTCCACGGACGACTTCCCGTGTGTCTGCAGACAATCAGTAGCAAGTGGGATCTGGTATTTCTTGTGCCTCGGGACGTGAAAGTTCTTTCCGATAGCTATTCTCAGTTGTTGTTGTTGTTGTTGTTGTTGTTAGGTGCTGTCAAATTGGTATCTGACTCAGAGCAACCCTGTGTACAACAGATGAAACACTATTGTCGGTGCTTCTCTGCTGTTCATAGGGTTTTCAATGGCAGATTGATTTTTAGGAGTGGGTTACCAGGTCCGTCTCCCAAGCCTACAGTACCTGGTGTTCTCAGGTGGTCTCCTATCCAAGGACTAACCAGGCCCAACCCTGCTTAGCTTCTGAGATCCGATGGGATCAGATGCCACAGGGCTACAGCTGCAGGCTTTTATTCTCAGTGATCCTCCACAAATGCCTGCTTCAGGCCTGAAACACAGGGGACCTCCCGCCAGCACTCATTAAGCTTGTGAATGGTTGTCTTTGACACCGGTTGCAAGTTTTGGAAAATGACTGTGGATTGTGTGTGGCTGGAAGCCAGGAAGGGTCTAGAAGGGATTTACCTTTGTCCCGACTCCCCCTTTACTCTGTGTGCTTTAGTCAAAGCCATAACCAACCCCTTCAAAGGGAGGGAGGGGATCTTCAAGATGTGAGGATGGGAACATAAGAGAAGGTCAAGGCAGGAGGGACCCAGGCCTTGGGGCGTTGTGGTTCTAACTTCAGGACCTTTCAACAAAGGAGCGTCTGTGGCTCAGGTAAGCAGGGGGTTAAGGTCTGGGGAGAACGGAATTTTCCTCTGGTGTACAGACTTGTTTTAACCACAGGAATGAACACAAGATTCAACTTGATCTCTCTGCTATTGTCTGGAACGCCCTTCCCTCCGGCCGCGGCAGCGGAGGTTTTCATGTGACATTTTTCTAAGTATGACGAGCGCTCCCTGCCCTTCTCTTTATAGCTTTTCTGCCACTCTCCTCCCAGACTCCCACCTCCCTAGCCTCCACACATGTCCCAAGTATCATGTACTCGCCTCTCATCTACTAGGCAAGGGGAGACACCTGGGCTTGGGTTCGTTCTTTATTTTAAAATGTACACCTCTGCTTTCCATTGGGTGCCATCACCTTGCAAGTCTTCCTTGCCCCCCTAAAGTGCACACTTACGGCTTCCTAACCCCAGAGGCCGAGCAGAGGTGTCTGCAGGAGGCTGGCTAAATTCCTACTCCACAAGCCTCCTGAAGTTGGCAGACATTTCCAACAGCCCCATCAGCACAATGACAGGACACACACATTTCCTCTCCCTAATGCTGTTGCCAGTCCCTAAGCAGTCAGTACCTTTCAAGCCTCTCTTAGAGGTCTTATTTTATAGGTGTTCAGATTGCCTCTGCGTGGCTCCTGGGGGCTCTGCCCAACCCCAGCCCATCATTCATTCACCTTTAATATAAGGGAACTCAGGAAAAGCCGCCCCAAAGTGGACTGACACATTGGGGGGGGGGGGAGGAGAATTATTCCACAGCTCCTCTCCCTCTATTGCCTTGATGTTCTGGCTGCGACTTTTCCATCTTTTGTCTGGTTCCTGAGTTCCTGTGTCCCAGGATGATAAACGAGTATAGAAAATTCAGCGTGCCTCAGAATCTGCACCAAGCCAAAAGCTTAGGGCTCACTTCTTCCTGCCAATACTGCAACGGAAAAGCCTTTCTGTAGACGATTATCATTTTTTTTAAATTTTGTTTTAAAACAGCCTTAGAGAGATTGAAATAGATTTCTTCCCGAAGCATTCCCCTTTGATGAGGTGCAGAGAAGGTTAAACAAGAAGCCAAACTTTGGTTTCAAATAGGAGACACCTTTAGTCTAATCATAATCACAATGATCCAGTGTGTTTGGGATTTAATTATTTGGAATTAGAATAAAAAAAGACATCCTGTAATTACCATTGAACTTATCTTGAGGCATAAATCTAATGATTAAACACACTCAGATGCCATTCAGTGAATAATTAAAATAGAAAAAAAAAATACTATGGATTCCTTTCCACCTTTGTAAGTAAGGTTCTAAAATTATCAATGGAGTTCAGAGGAAGTATCTCCAAATTATTGTGTATGAAATGTAATCATTAACAAAATAATAATTTCCCTTATTTAGAGTACTCTCCCTTGAAGAAGAGGGTGTTTGAGAAGGTGAGAGATGCCAGTTAGGAGTTGGGGCTGAATGAAAAATATTTTCCTTCAAGAAAAATAGCTCCCGGTGCCGGGGCTCAGTTTTATGGTCAGCACAAAAGAGACGCAGGTCCTGGGCAATTTTTACGAGAAACGAGTTCTGTTCTCCAATCATTTTGGCAAAAATAGCGGTCCATATGCTATCCTCTCTTGGAAGGGGAGTTGGAGAGGGACGTTTGGCAGGAACTGATTTTCTCACATCCAAGGGGAAGGTCTTGGAGACTGTGTGTTTAAGGGACTTTAGTGTTGTTTGCGGGACTTGTCTCCCAAAATGAACAAAGGAGACTCATCCGCACCGCACAGGGAAATGGACGAGCTGGTTAGTACCCGGAAACCGTCTGCTCAGCAGCCTATTCTCTAGGGGCTGAGAGGTAAACAGACCACCTCTTCCCACCCTGGGAACAAAAATCAGGACAGTGGCATGGTTAGGAGAAGCAATCAGGGCTCAGACCCCTGTCATCCATCAGCTGTGTGGTTTACCTAATCAGGTCTGCACAGGTCAAGATTATCTCTCCTCAGACATTCAAACTCCGTTGACATTCTATGACCAGTAAGCCCCGGGGAAAAGCTGCCTTCCTGAGGATAGGTGAGGCATGTCACAGACAAATGGGCTTGGCTGTTTGGACTTACAGGGAGAATTTGGAATAGATACGGGGAGAAGGGGGCGTCACCGGGAGAGGTAGAAGGAGGCCCATCAACAACAATGAAAACAATAATAGTAACAGTGCCTAGGCACTTTACCCTTCCTTCTTCATGTACTTTTGGTACTGATCCTGTAAGGTAAGTGCTAGCTCAATCTGAAGAAATGACTAAGATCCAACAGCGCAAGCACCTAGCCCAAAGACACACGTATTGTCAAGGCAGAGGCCAGATTTACTATGAACCACTTCATAGTGTGCTAGGGCTTAGCCCAGTTAGTAGAGCACTGCTCCACACTCTCTGAGGACCTGGGTTCAATTCCCAGTACCTCAAAATGGAAGAAGGATATGGCAATCCACTCCCAAAGCAATCCCCAGACAACCAGCCATGGAGTACCCCATGAGGGTTGCCATGAGTTGGAATCGACTCGATGGCACTGAACAACAAAAACTCCATCATGTAGGAGTTTTTGAAAGAGTTCTCAAAGAGGAGGTTTCTCAAAGAGTTCTCACAGAGCTTCAGAAAATAGGATTTTGCATCTTATCCCACATCTACTGAGCACTAGCTAAAAGCAGTGATACAAAGGAGTGAGAATTTGATTTTGAGAGCCAGATCCCCTAGATGTGTTTGTTACTTGTTCAGCCTTGGCTTGGATTCAGTAAACTTCTCTGAATCTGTAGAATGGGTATAATGAATGTAGCTACATCACACATAGAATTATGCTAAAGAAGTAATATACATAAAATGCTTAGCCTAGTCCCTGTCATTTATATGGAGAAGCCTTCCACTTTGTCTTGGGCACTAACCTTTTTCCAGCCTCTCTTCCCATCCTCTAATTCTGCCTGCCTGCCTCTCCCTCCTGGGATCAGAAAGTGGTTCTCTAAGGGCTTCTGTTTCCTTTAGTGGCCCCACCATACTCCAAGTCATGGAGTCCATATAAGTCCTCTCTCACACTCCCCCACCTCCTTTCTCCTGTCCAGTTGAGATGCACTTTGGGTCAATCGTATTGGCCCCAGAAGTCAAGCTGTACTTGTTGCTATGGACAATCACATTACCTTCTTAACTGGTGGAGACATAGCCTCTTCACTGTGCTACACACAATCAGAAGCTGATCTTTCAGAAGATAGTTCTAATCAATCAATTCATGTTCACAGAGCCTTGGTTTCTGAACCTCAAAAATATCAGCATCCATTTTATTAACAGCTCTGCTGGAGCCAGCTCTTTTCTCTGGACACAGCTTGCTTCTCCCTCTTTACTCTTGGTTCACAGAGCTCCCTCAGTCATACTTACCCTTCTGACAAACTTCACCTGTGGGACTTTTACTCCTTCTTCAAGAGGCTACATGTCCCCTCTTCTGTCAACTTGTGCTGGTCATTCCAGGATGGCAAGATCACTCCTTTCTCTGTGTTGCGGAATCACATTGTGTGCATCCCTCTGATGGTAACAATATTGTTTTGTGTGGTGGTTTTAACCAATTAGCATAAGCTCATGGAAGTCAGAGACCTTCTCTGACTCATCTCACCAGTTAGCTTCATTGACCTGGAAAACAACATCCCGATGTAGGCTGGTATCTTCACATCTTCTAGAGGAGGAACCTGAGGCCCTCCACTGTTAAATCAATGCCTGCAAAGTTCCAAACATACCAAGGCAATAGGTGGAAGATTCAGTCTCAACCCAAGTTTATTTGGTTCCAAGGTCACTATGGAATATTGGTAGGCAGATGGAGTCCAGGAGAGAAAGAAAGAGAGATAGGGAGATCAGAAAGGTATTGAGGAAAGCTTTCCATTGGAGACAGATATGGAACTGGACCTTGGTAATTTCGACTCATGGTAGGTGGCTGGGAAGGCATGCAGGGCAGAGGGAACAGTATGAACAAAGGTGTGGAAATGGGTTCTCTGGGACTCTTTGCAGAATGTTGTTGTTGTTAGGTGCTGTCAAGTAGGGGTCCAACTGACAACAACCCTCATAGGATTTTCAATGGCTGGTTGTTTTGGGACTGCTTCAGGAGTGGATTGCCACATTTTTTTCCTGTTTTTGTAGTGCTGGGGATCGAGCATGGGTCCTCAGGGATGCAGAGCAGTATTCTACCAACTGAGCTAAACCCTAACCCTGCCTGCAGACTACATGGATGAAAGGCAAGTGTGGTCCCCTTTCCCATTTTAATGAGGGCTGCCCTTAGCAATGGGGTCTTCTACCCTCCCCTCCCTCAACTTCTCTACTCCTACATTTGCAGACCAGTGAGGTCTTCAGCATGTAGTTCCTCTATTGAAGGACACATTCTGGGACTCAGATTTTCATCTGCTCTCATCTCCAAATCTTTAGGTTTTCAGAGTGCAGCAAACCTTTTGGCAAGTGGGGGCCCCCTCTGGGCTGTGACACTTCCCCACACCAACCCAAACTCAGCCCCCAGCACTTGCTGAGCGATCCGCAGTAACCCACGAGAAGACGTGACAATGATGAAATGTGTTGCTGAGCAGTGGGCTGTAGGCCAGGGGTAGGAACTTCTCTATTTTAAGGTTCTACTTTGCTACCCCTCACTCCCTGGCTCCTGTTGGCCCAAGGATACTGTGGCACAGTCAAGCCAAGAACTCCACAGACCTGGATCCTATTGCTTAAAATCTCTGCCCTCACTTCAGTGATCCAAAGAGCAGAGGAAGCAAGTGACATGGGAATTCAATGAAAGGCCCCACCATGAGAAGCAGGAGCTGAGTCAGGAGCTCATCCGAGTAGGAGGAGGTGGGAGGTCCTCTCTCTCTGAAGGCTTCTCCCTCTGTGTAAAGAGCACAGTGAATAAGGACCTCACTCATCACCTCAGTTAGAGAGGGGGCTGCCAAACCTTTGGACCCAGCCACACAACGTGCTTGTTATTTAGAGGCTGATGTCAAGAATAGTTCACCAATCCTCTTGTTTCAAGCCTCTGCTTTGAACAGAAGCTTTTTAGCAAATGGTACTAACATATAGGCCTGCAGCCATAGCCCTGTGGCATCCGATCCTGTCAGATCTCAGAAGCTAAGCAGGGTCGGGCATGGTTAGTACCTGGATGGGAGACCGCCCGGGAACACCAGAAGCTGTAGGCTTGGGAGAAGGACCTGGCAACCCCCTCCCAAAAATCAATCTGCCACTGAAAGCCCTATGAACAACAGAGAAGCACTGACAATGGTGTTTCCCCTGTTGCACAGAGGGTCGCTATGAGTCGGATACTGACTTGATGGCACCTAACAACAACAACAACTAATATATATTTTAGCCAGACAATCTGTGGCCAGCGAGACCCATGATGTTATTACTGGAGATTCACAGGAAGCACAGTGGTGCAGGGCTGGAGCAGGGGGCAGGGGGGTTGGTGATATAATCCTGGCTCTGGCATTCTGCATATAAACGAATTTATACCCAACGCAGAAGCTACAGAAGAAAGCACAGACCAGGTTTATGAAAAGATAGCACATAATGTAGAAATAATTACAGAGAAGACCGAAGCACCTGGAGGAGCTTAGGTAAACCTGCAAAGGAACTTGAAATAAACTGGGTTCCCTGAGTCAATCAGCAGAAGGATATTTCTATTTCCTAGGGAAAGGTAAAGTCAGAGAACAGCGTTAAGCAGGCTTCAGAGAGAAATAATATCTTAGATAGACAGACAAGATGGCGGGCCCGAGACACTGTGGACTGGCACGATTTTCCTGCAGGATTCTTTGACCACATTTACCAAAGACTTAAAAACAGCCACAGCCATTGGCTTGGCTCAGAAAATGTCAAATATACAAATATGCATGGATAAGGATGGTGATAACAGCATTCCTTGGAGAATTCGAAGCAACTTACAGGCTCAACAATTAAAGTATAATATCATGGTAGAACATTTTACAGTCATTAAAATGCTGACATATAGAACTATGTCTGTCAGCATGAGAGAATTATGTTATATTGTAAAGTAAGAAAAATGCATACGGTTTTCTTTTCTATAGAACAACATAGATTTTGAAAGTTATATTGTGTATTTTCTGATTTTATATTTTTGTGTTTTCTGTTGTTATGTTGTTGTTAGGTGCCATTGTTTTTTCTAATTTTCTATTATGAGGTTATTTGTGTCTACAAAAAAAAAAAATGACATGTATGGTAATCAGAATAATGGCCCCTTCCCTAAAACGTCCATATCCCAGGTCCTGAAATCTGTGACTATGCAAGATGACATGTAAAAGGATTTTTCAGCTGTGGTTACATTAAAGATCTTGAGATGAGGAGATTACTTGGATCATCTGAATGGGCCCAGTGTAATCACCATTGTCCTTTACAAGGGAGCCTGAAGGGTCAGAGTCTTAGAGATTTAAAGATGCTACCCTGCTGATTTTGAAGGTGGAAGAAGAAGCATCAGCCAAGGAATGCACAGAGATCCTCGAAATTAGAAAAGCAAGGAGATGAAGTTTCCCCTAGGCCCTCTAAAAGGAGCACGGCCCTGCTGATACCTTGATGTCAGCCTGGTGAGACTTCGGACCTTAGAACTGTAAGACAGCAAATTTGTATTGTGTGAAGCCCCTCAGTTTGTGATAATTTGTTGTAGTGGCAATGGAAAACTAATGCAACACATTTCCCAGGCCCATAAAAACTCACCTATAGCTGTAGCACTGTGGCCTCGGATCCCGTCAGGTCTCAGAAGCTAAGCAGGGTCGGTCCTGGTTAGTACTTGGATGGGAGACCACCTGGGAACACCAGGTACTGTAGGCTTGGGAGACCCACTCCCAAAAATCAATCTGCCATTGAAAACCCTATGAACAGCAGAGAAACACTGACAATAGTGTTTCACCTATTGCACATAGGGTTGCTATGAGTTGGACACCAACTCACCAGCACGTAACAACAACAACTTAAACTACTCCCTATAAGCAAGGCATGGTGGTGCCCACCTGCAATCTCTGCACTTGGGAGGTTGTGGCAGGAGGATTGTAAGTTTGAGGCTAGCCTGGGCCATAGAGTCAGACGCTGTCTCAAAAACCAAGCAATCAAGCAACAGCAACAACAAAAAATGTTGGGTGGAAGAGTATGGAAGAGTTTTGATTCAGGCACAATCTTTCTTAGGTCACAGTGAGTTACAGTTGGAGAATGTGCACGGTCACCAATAGACAGATATTCTCCCGAAGAAGAACCACTAACCCTTAAACTCAGCCGTAAGAATATTTTTAGTGTTTGACCATTCCCTTTCCATTTAAGCTCTGGATTGCCTGGGGTCCATGCTGCCACAGCTCCTTCCTCTATCCCCAGCACTCAGCACCAAGCCCAGCAGCTAAGGAGCGCAGAGTCACATGCTTTTGAGTGGACCAATGCACGGATGGAATTCTGGGAGCCCCAGGCTGCTCTCTGAAGCGCACCTTTCGTCTGGTCCAGAAACCTCTGGCTGATTGCCTCATGTTCTTCTGCAGGTGGTGTGGGGCTGAAAGCAAGTGTGGCCTTTCCTTTACCCTCGGATGGGTTTTCCTCTAGACTCAAGAAGCCCAGGACTGCAGTGTAAGCATTTGGACATCCACGACCTACACACAAAACCACAAATAGCCACGGCACCAAAGAGAGAGTTTAATACTTGGTGCACTGGAGGATCACAAGTCGGCCTTAGGAGGATCCTGGGTTCAAACATTTTAAGAATGTTGGGCGTGATGGCGCACACCTGTAATCCCAGCGGCTTGGGAGGGGGAGGCAGGAGGATCGCAAGTTCGAGACCAGAGGCAGTCTGCGGAATTTAGCGAGACCCTGTCTCAAAAAGTAAAAAAATGGGCTGGGGGTGCAGCTCAGTGGTCCAGCATTTGCAAAGCATGCAAGCGCGAGGCCCTGGGTTCAACCCCCAGTACCGCAAAAGAAAAAAAAGTTTGAAGAATGCCATTGGATGGTCTACAAAGATATATCTGTGCTCTCAGAGTGGGCTTGAGCCCTGACCCAAGTGCAAAAGGGGTTTTCCCATGCCTTCTAAGCTTATTGGTCTCTGGAGTCCAGAGACAAACTTCTTTCACTAAAGCCTGGAATCCTTGCGGGTGGTTTGAGAGGGTGGTTTGGTTGTACCATCTCTCCATAAAATGCTGCCAGATCCCCGCACGGTTTCCAAAGGCTGTGGGAGGCTCCCACTTCTGTCCTGTGGCAGGGAGGACAAGCTGTTGTTGTTGTTGTTAGGTGCTGTCAAGTCGGTATCTGACTCATAGCGACCCTCATAGGGTTTTCAATGGGTGATTGCCTTGGGATTGGACCTGGATTGCCAGGTCCTTCTCCCATTTTTGCGGTGTTGGGAATTGAACTCGGGAACTCAGAGACTGCAGCGCAGCGCTCTACCAACTGAGCTAAATCCCAGCCTGGGAGGACAAGTACCTATGCCCAAACACAGCCTCACTCACTCACCTTGGTTTAAACCTTAAAGGGACATCAGAAGGAAGGGCTTTCTTTCCCACTTGCAGCCAGCCTTCAGAATTACAACCCCCTTGCTGGAGAAGGAAGTACTGAGGCAGAGTCTGAAAGAGCGTAGTGAAAAGGGCTCGAGCTCTGGATGGAGCGAGATGCTCTTTGCAAAGGCTCTGCCAACGCTGAATCCTCTGATCCCACCGTCCTTATTTATAGGCTGGGTCATATGGACTCCTAGTAAAATGTGGTCACAAATAGTAATGGAGAAAGCAGAGTCCTGATTGGTGTGGTGGGGGAGAAAATGAAAGAGCTTGAAGAACATAAAATGCTAAGGGGCTGGGATTTAGCTCAGTGGGTAGAGCGCTGCGCTGCAGTCTCTGAGGCCCCGTGTTCAATTCCCAGCACCGCAAAAATGGGAGAAGGACCTGACAACCCACTCCCAAGGCAATCCCGAAACAGTCAGCCATTGAAAACCCTATGAGGGTCGCTATGAGTCGGATACCAACTCCACGGCACCTAACAACAACAAAAGTTATTAAAACAGCCTGCTGCTGTACCACTGTGGCATGGACTCCCGTCAGATTTTGGAAGCTAAGCAGGGTTGGGCCTGTTTAGTACTTGGATGGGAGACCGCCTGGGAACACCAGGTGCTGTAGGCTTGGGAGAAGGACCTGGCAACCACTCCCCCCGCAAAAAAATCAGCCACTGAAAACCCTATGAAGAGCAGAGAAGCGTGACAATAGTATTTTGTCTGTTGTATGTAGGGTTACTGTGAACTGGACACCAACTCCACGGCGCCTAACAACAACAACAACTAGTTATTAGAATAAAACCTCTTGCATCCTTAATCTATAGAAATCCTAACTCTATAATGGTGCAGAGTTACAAAATCAGTTTCTAAGAAGCAAGGTGGTCAAAATCGATCTACTTTAGTTTTGTTGGAGAGGAGAGAATCGGATGGAATGTTTCTGTGGCTTTGCCCAGCAGACACTGGCTACTCCATTTATACAAAGTTAGTCATTTCTTCATCCTCTGGGTTTGCCTCTGTGCTGCCACACTTGGGAGTTGGCTAAACCTGTCTGCCCCGGGGCACAAGCCAGGTGGGAGGAGCCGAGGGCTAATACTTTTGTGCTGTATCTCTGTTTCAGAAGCTGTGCAAGAGACTTTAGTATTTATTTTCTCAGGGAATTAAAAATGATTTGCTATTCCCTCTTCTCTTGTTGTTGTTAGGTGCTGTTGAGTTGTGTCCCACTCATAGTGACCCTTACAAGGTTTTCAATGGTTGACTGTTTAGGGATTGCCTCGGGAGTGGATTGCCATGTCCTTTCCCCATTTTTGTGGTACTGGGAATCGAACTCAGGATCTCAGAGACTATAGAGCGGCATTCTACCAACTGAGCGAAATATCAGCCTTCCCCCTTTCTCTTAGCTGATACAAGCCATGGCTGTAGGAAGGCAGGGGACTTCTCTGGGCATTGCCCTGGACAGTGCACCTGCCCAGGAGGGTTTTGTTCTTGTTAGTTTAAAATGAAATCTCAGGACTAAGGTGTAGTGGATCCTGGTCATAGTTTGCCTGGGACTCTTCAAGCTAAGCAGATCGAAGTTGGTACCTTCCATGGAAGTACTAATAACAGTCCTGCAGCCCACTGATTGTCAGAGGGGACCGGAGCCAAATCCCGCTTGTGTTTTCACTGCTTCCATGGTTTACCCTGATCTTTCCTGCCTCCCTAGGAAAGATGCTGAGCTCAGTGCCTAGGAGCTTGTCACACACTTCTGCCGTCCGGAAGCATTAAAGGGCCTCCTTTCCCTTAAACAAGTCAACCCATACCTGGATCCATAATTCAAAAAGGAAAACTGCAAACGCAAAATGAATACATGTTTAACTGCATGTCTACAAAAGATAACATGTCAACCGACTCAAACGCAAGTCAACTCCATTCTTAGTGATATGTACGTTTATTTAGTAAGGGTTGCGGATGCATTTGAATAATCTTGACGGGATGGAGACAGCCATCTGTAAAACAAAGTTGTCGGAAGCCCAGGAAAGCTTTGCAGGCGTCTCTGGCGTTAGGAAGGCCGCAGCCCATGCTGTGTGCCGTCCTCCACCGCTTTTCCTAAGGTTGCGTTCTGAACACTAGGTGGCAGCACGGACCTTCCTAAGCCGCCTCGGCCGCTGAGCTCCAAACTGAGCCTTCCACCTTAAGAAGGGCCACGCACGCGGAACCACGCAAAAAGTACAGTCATCTTGGACACGGCTAATCTCTATAATTCACCCGATTGCAGATACAAGTGACAGCTGCGGCAGGGCGATGTTTTCCCATTCGCTGTGTCATTGGGCTGCTATTTCGAATCTTCCCGAGATTAGAAAGAGGATTACAGTTGCCCCCAGGGCCTGGCCGTGTCATTCTTATCTGACTTGATCTGTAAGGTTCCCCGCGGCCCATGTGCCCCTGTGCGCGGAGGGCACTCGTGCATGAACCTGCGTACGTGTGTGATGAGCGGGGCCAGGCAGTGGTGTAAGGGCCTGGTGGACCACACGGCCATAGCTTTCTTTTTCTTTTTGTAACCACTGAGACTGTATTTCTAGATTTATCAAAGACCCTGGGCTCCTGACTTCTGTTTATTCCCCTGACCTCTATGGCGTAGCCTCAGGTCTGTTGCCATAAAATCTCTGCGCTTGCACATGGAGTGGCTCTGAGCAGGTCCTTGTCTTTGCTCCAACGTTTTGATGTCACTGTTTAAAAATTATTAAGAATGTGCACGTCCAACTGGGCGCGGGGGTGCACTCCTGTAATCTCAGCGACTCAGGAGGCGGAGGCAGGAGGATGGCAAGTTCGAGGTCAGAGGCAGCCTGTGTAACTTCATGAAACCCTGCCTCAAAATAAAAAAAAATTAAAAATGGGCTGGAGGTGCAGCCCAGTGGTAGAGCTCTTTCAAAGTTTGCCAAGCCCTGGGTTCAATCCCAAGTACCACATAATAATAATGACAACAATAATAGTAATAGTAATAATAATAACAACAACAACAATAATACAATTACTAAAAAAGAATCTGCATTTCCATTTTGTCTTAGGCCCCATACATTACAGAATCTGTCCTACTGTCTGGAAACACAGAGATACTTTTCAATCTAAGACTGACCTCTGTTCTTTCTTACCCTCATTCAGTGCCTGGCGTGACTCAGCACCGAGATTGCAGAGAAAGTGGCCAACCGGTCAGACATTTACCCCCTGTGTGGCCTGGAGCGCACGCGGCCACTTCCGGAAGCGCTCGTCCTCCATGGTGAAAGTCTAGTTTTTCCCTCCTCACAGGGCCCGGCTGTGGGGCGTCACCCTGCCGCTGGACTTGCTCCGGCCGTGAGCAGGAACCAGCAGCCAAAGACCCGCCTTCTGGTGAGAGGGAACTGGGCACCCAGGAGCCACACCACGTGGAAAGGAGGCTTATGCCCACGGCTGCTCTGAGAAGCCTTGAGAAAGGCAGGCTCAGAGGCTTCTGCCCACGGCAGCTCCTTGCTTCTTTCTTCCCAATGAAGACTCCGAGTGCTCCGCTCCAACAGCTCTTTGTTTCTTCCTTGTCTGTCCAGTCGATGGAATGGACCCAGACTGGTCCATGTACCGCCCTTATATACTCTTCTGGGGCTCACTGGGGACCAATCAGAGGCAGTCACCCATACGGGTTTCAGCCAATCAGAGGGGATATTCAAATTTGGTTTTGTAAAAGTAGCCAATCAGGGGTGGTTCCAGAACAGTCCAATCAGGAGCCATTCTGGGGTTTGGAAACAGCCAATCAGTGTCGAGGGGCCGGAGGCAAGGGAATAGATGCCAGAGCCATCTTGGGGAGCTCAATGACCCTGAGTTCCAGGATGTAGGGCAAAGGTGACTGCCTGGGGAACAAGCCTCAGTCCTCCAAGGGAGCCTAGATAGGCCCCTGGGCGAACTGCCTCTTTAGGCAGTGCCCTACACCCGGTGAGCGCTACACAGCAGGATGCCCATAAGCGGCCTGCTCCCTGCAGACTTTCTACAGCTGCCTGCTTGCTTGCCTGGTCTCCGTCACAGCTGGACTCCCCGCTGCTTCCTCCCACACCACCTCCCCTGTCTGGGGCAGCCGCCCTCACTGGGGTTCAAGTTTGGTTTCCCTTATAGTGAAGCAGGCTTAGGGCCAATGGTCAGCCTACAACCCATGTCCCTGCGTATTGAAATCACTGCCTTATTCTGTTCCGGTGTCTGTTGTGAGTACAAGGTGTGTGGTCAAAACTGTGGCTACAATTTCTGCACCCCAGGAAAAGCTGCCTTTATGGAGCTCCCTGCTGGCTGGAGACCCGCTAGAGGGAGCTTCCGGTGGAGACGCCATCCTCAAGGGACCCCCTTGTATGAGTTAGCTTGGTTCTTGTACTCTTCTAATGCCTTTTCCTCCACGCATCTGTGGACATTTGGCAAACAGCCGTGAATCATGGCCTCCCAGCTTGCTGTCAGGTCACAGCTGATGACAGATTCATCTCCTGCCTGGGCAGGGCTGGAAGGCCCTGGGTCCCACCCTGCCTCTGCTCAGGACTCCTGTGTGGTCTTGAATAACTTCTGGAGCTCAGTTACATCATTTGTGCATTGAGGTTAATAAGTCCTGCTTGGAACTGATTCTTCCTGTGAATAAATCCTAGGAAGATGAAGTAGCCCCAATATGGAAACATTCTTTCAAAAGTAGACATAATTTCACGACGCAGAGGACTACAATATTACATCCTGATGGTTGAGTTCAAGTTTAAAATCCAGTGCAATACTGAAGAATGTGCTTATGTAGGCACCAGCATTTCCTGTTGCTAAGACTGGGGTCGGATGTTCAAGAGACAAACAGAAAATTCTTTCGAACACTGGGATGTTAATAGGCTCTATAATAATGCAAACAGTCCATTTATCCATAGCTAACAAAATGTTGAGATAGCAGAGGCTTCGGGAGTTTTCACAGAGTCTGTTCAGAACTTCCTTATATCACTCCTATGTCAGAGCATGGCTGGGATTTAGCCCAATTGGTAGAGCGCCACTCGGCAGTCTCTGAGGTCCTGAGTTCAATTCCCAGCACCACAAAAAATGGGAGAAGGATATGGCAATCCACTTCTGAGGCAATCCTGAAACAGTCAGCCATTGAAAACCCTATGAGGGCCGTTATAAGTCGGATATGACTCAATGGCACCTAACAACAACGTTGTCAGGGCACTGCATCTTATGCATTTTGGACAGGTTGTCAGGAGGGACCAATTCCTGGAGAAGGACATCATGTTTGGGAGAGGTGGCAGGTCCACAAAAGAAAGGAAGACCTTCCAGCTAGATGGATTGACACAGTGGCTGCAACAATGGGCTTAAACATAAAAAAGATCATGTAGCTGGTGCACTGTTGGGGAGCCTTTTGTTCTGTTGTACATTGGGTCACTATGAGCCAGTCCACACTCCACAGCACCTAACAACAATAACAACAACATGTCAGGGTGATTTCTCCATCCTCTGAGTTTTTGTAACTTTCAGTCTCTATCCTGCCCATGTGGCACTGACGTCAGGCAAATGTGGGTTACACTTGTGACATGAAACAGTGCCCTGCCTTCTCTTCTGGGTAAGGTTCTTGAGGCAGAGTATGGGATAGGTTGGTTGATATTTGCCACCACACCGTGCTGTGGGCCAGTGGGCCTCCGTGATGACTGCTGTTGTAGGAGGGTGGCTGACTGAGCCTGCTACTTCCCACTCTGAGGGTTCTACGGCATGCTTAGGAGTTGTATAAGAAGAAGACCCCCTGAAGTACCTCAGTGTGGCCTGAGCCAGCTGCTGTGGTTTGGATCTAAGATGCCCCCAATCGTGTGTTTATTGAAGGCTTGGGTCCCAGCGTGGCTGTATTGGGAAGTGGTGGAAACTTCACCAGCTGTAGCCTGGAGGGAGATCTTCCAGGCACTATGGGCCATACCCTTGAAGGGGATTGTGAGAGGTGGGCCCTCTTCTCCCCCACCCCTTTTTTTTTTTTTCACTCCCTGGGCCTGCAGTGAGCTCCTGCTGCAGTGAGCTGTTCTTCCCACCAGAAGTTGAAAAGCAACTTGCTATTGTTAGATGCTGTCGACTCAGGTCCGACTCACAGAGACCCTGTGTACAACAAGATAAAATGCTCCCTGACACGCTGCCATGCCCAGCTCTATGCCAGTGCTTCTCTGCTATTCATAGGGTTTTTGTTGGCTGATTGTTTCAGGATTGTTTTGGGAATGGGTTGCCAGGTCCTTCTCCCATTTTTGTTGGGTTGGGGATCAAACCCAGGGCCCAGAGCACACAAAACAGCGCTCCTCCAACTGGGCTACACTCCAGCCCCTTAAAAGCAATTGTTGTTGTTAGGTGCTGTTGAGTCAGTATCTGACTGATAGCGACCCTACGTACCATAGGCGAAACACTATTGTCAATGCTTCTCTGCTGTTCAGAGGGTTTTTAATAGCTGATTGTTTTTTGGGGGTGGATTGCCGGGTCCTTCTCCCAAGCCTACAGCACCTGGTGTTCCCAGGTGGTCTCCCATCCAAGGACTAACCAGGCCCAACCCTGCTTAGCTTCTGAGATTTGATGGGGTCAGATGCCACAGGGCTACAGCTGCAGACTAAAAGCAGTAGGCCAGTTCTGATAATGGAGGGGAACCTCTAACATTGTGAGTCAAAAGAAACCTTTTGTGTTTATAAGTTGATTACCGCAGGCATTTGTGATGGCAACAGAAAGCCAGGACCCAGCTTGCACCGTCTTTCTTATAAACATGGCCCAAGGAATGACTCTGACTGTATGTTACTGATCATTGAAGACCGATACTCTCTCATTTAATGAGAGGATATAGTTATTTATGATACCAATGAAGAGATGAATTTGTTTCTTGTCTCTTCTCCATCTCTACTGCTACCAACCCAGCTCAGTCCACCAATATCTCGATTCCCACCCTTGCCATCCTTTGATCGACATTTCTCTTCCTTCCCATAACAGTTGTGAGGTGCCACTGAATTGAATCTGACTCATAGTGACCCTACGTACAACAGAACAAAACACTCCGTGACATGGTGCCAAGCATATGATCTTTTCATGTTTGACCCCTTATGGCAACCACTATGATTCTTTTCATTTTGAGTCGCGCCACATCAACCAAAGGAAGTCTCAGGGGCTTTACTCTATTCCTGCCATTAAGGTTGATTCTATTTTGAGGAGGTAACTCTTTCCCAGCCATTTCTTGAATGCCTTCCAGCCTGGGGGTGAGGCTCATTTTCTGGCACTGTATCTGACAGTGCTTCTCTGCTATTCATAGGGTTTTCAATGGCTAATTGTTTCAGGAGTGGGCTGCTGGGTCCTTCTCCCTAGTCTGTCTTAGTCTAGAAGCTCTGCTGAAACCTGTCCACCCAGGGTGGCCCTGCTGGTTTCTGGAATACCAATGGCCCAGCTTTCAGCATCACTGCAGCATGCAAGCCCCCACAGCATGACAAGTCAACAGACATTTGAGGAATGTGGCTTTTAATGTCTACCTATAAGTTGTCAGAAGAGTAGAGAAGAGACTTGAAGCCTTCTGTCCCTGATTATTCAATGCTATCATAATTAAGGTCATAGTCATTTTTTTCCCTTTCTTAGGTTGGCCTCTGATAGAGAGACCTGGAATCTTGTGGCATTAAATGGTCCCTCTGACAAAATGCCAACTTCTTCTTCTAGTCCTGCATTATGAACCCCTGCCATAATATGCCCTTCTCCCTCTTTACCCTTGCTGTCCTCCTTCCCAGCAAGAGACTGACCTTGACCAGTTCTGCAGCTCTCAGAGCCTGCTCGAGACAGAGCAGCCTGCATCACTGAAAGCGTTTTGCTGGGGACAAAGATGAATAGGAGATCTTTATTTTAGGCTGAGTTCTTTTTTTTTTTTTTTTTCTGAAAACAGTAAAGCTAATGATCCCTGGAAACAGCTTGACTTTACTCCCAAGCTTTGAATAATCTACTTCTGGTGGCGAAAAGAAGCTGTAGTAAGTGATGTAGTCCCTTCCTCTGTCTCTGAGTTGTATTATACATACAAAGTTCCAGAATGGCCGAGAAATAACAATCCCCATGCTTGGCAGCACCTCAGAGCTTACCAAGCGTTTTACATACATCGCTGCACTTACTGCTTTCCCCAGATACTTCAAATTAGTTATTAATCTCTCCAGTTTACAGAACAAATGGAAGGTCGGAGAGGTTGAGGCATGCAGAAAGTCATCCCGCTTGCAAATGCCCAGTGCCTGGGCCTGGCGCTTAGTGACCACATTTCCTACCGTCTTCCTGCACCGGGCTCCCTGATAGGTTTACGGTTCCTCCAGGTGAGGAATTTCCACCAGTTCCTTTCAAGCACCATGGTGCTCCAATGCCTACTGGCCACCCCACCCTCAATCCATGACCTAAAACCAATCTCAGACCAACCTAACCTCTGTAGGTCTGGAACAACCTATTCCTGTCTTCTCAAGGCTCAATACTCCAAGCTTTTTTGCTGTTGTTGTTAGGTGCCGTCGAGTTGGGTCTGACTCACAGTAACCCTCATAGGGTTTTCTTTGACTGGTTGCTTCGGGAGTGGGCTGCCATGTCTTTCGCCCATTTTTGCAGTGCAGGGGATTGAACCCGGGTCCTCAGAGAGTGCAGAGCAGCGCTCTACCAACTGGGCTCAACCCCAGCCCAACCTTCTTTAGGTTTTTCTTTCAGAAGCTCTAGCGTCAACCAGTTCCTCCATGGGACAGGCCATTTGCTTGACGCTCACGTTCTCATTATATCAGGGGACGGCATGGCTGGATCACAGGGCTGTGGTGAGGAGCGAATGCCTGTGAAATGGACAGAGGGGATGCTCTATACACAAACCTGAAACATGCTTTGTCCGAGCTCAGTGCGATGGCGCACACCTGTCATCCCAGCAGCTTGGGAGGTGGAGGCAGGGGGATGGCAAGTTCGAGACCAGAGGCAGTCTGCGTAACTTGGCGAGACCCTGTCTCAAAAAGTAAAAAAAAAAAAAAAAAAAAAAAAAGCTTTTTCCTTCCCTCCCTACCCTCCCTTCCCCTCTGGCTTTTTTATTGTCCTGGCAGATTGCCAGAGAGAGGGCATACTCCCCACTTATGGGCATAAATTAGTTGCCGGGTGTTTTTCTAGGAAAGCGGGTTTCCTTTTGAGATGCCAAACAAGTCATGGAGAGAATTGGAGAGATACTCCAGGGCTCGTCAGAGGTGGGCAGGCTCTCTGTTGACTCCAAGCCTTTTATTCTTGTATAATCTGTGCGCACCAATTATGGGCCTAAAACATAGCCAGGAGGTGCCGCCGAGCGGCATTTGATTTATTAGTTTTATTAAGCACAGACCCCTTTAATGTGGAGTTGTTTGTAGCTGCGCTGGGCTGCTAGCTACCTTCTCGCATCTATTGGCCAGTGGATGGATTATCTTCAAAGGACACGGCTTGTGCTTTTTATCACGCTTCCTCTCCAGCTACCAAGGAAGAGGTCACTTGGGAACCGCGTCCTTTCATGGCGAGAGAGCAGCCTCGTAGATCACACGCGTGTTTGTTCTGAGATGGCAAAGCAGCCAGGCCAGGCCTGGAGGAGGTATCGGCGTTGGTGGGAAAACTTCAGCAGTCACTCACCAATGGCCCCTGCGGGGGACAGCTGTGTTGAGAGACAACTCCAGAGAGTGGGCTTGGAGAGGCAGGGGCCACTGGGCACTAGGAGGCTCGCCTGCTTTGGGGCCAGGCAGGGTTTCAAATCCTGCCTTTGCAATATCCTAGTTTGGTGATGTTAGAGGAAAATTATGGAAACTCGCTGAGCCCCAGTAACTTATCCTTAAAATGGGGTTACTCATAGCTTCCTTCAAGCATCCTGGTAAACAGTGGTAGATTATCATTCACTATGGTTGCCCAGCTAGGATTTAGCTCAGTTGGTAGAGTGCCACTCTGCAGTCTCTGAGGTCTCGAGTTTGATTCCCAGCACCACAAAAATGGGAGAAAGACATGGCCATCTATTCCTGAGGCAATCCTGAAACAATCAGCCATGGAAAACCCTGTAAGGGTCGCTATGAGTCGGGTAAGACTCAATGGCACCTAACAACAGAAGAGTGGATTGAACAACTGTGATATATATATATGAATATTACTCAGCAATTAAGAAGAATGAAATGATACCATTTGCAGGAAAATGGACAGAACTGGAGAACATCATCTTAAGCGACCTAACCCAGTCCCCAAAAGAGAACTACCATATGTTCTCACTCATATGTGGGAGCAAAATCTAACTTAAAGCAGGAAAAAATAAATAAAACTATATCTATGAAGACATATAAAAATGAACATTTGTAAGTATCTAAAAAGGGAAAATAGAAGCAAACATGAAAGAAGGGGGAGGGATCCGTGAGTGGGAGTGGAAGTTGGGGAATTGGGAAGGGAGAACAGAAATAAAGTAGAGAGAAAAAGGACAGAGGAAAATCTCAAAGTGTATAATGCAACTATATCAATACAGGGGAAATAGGATTCTGTAAAACATGTAAGTTAAAGAAAAGGTAAGCGACAGTGAGGTAACGGTCGCATAATGGAGACAGCAAAAGCCTTACTACTCTGTATGCTGCCAACACTTACAAATAACAACAACAGTAACGATAATAATAATAAAAGAAAACCCTCTGAACAGCAGAGAAGCACTGACATAGTGCTGGGCATGGCACAGTGTCAGCGAGTGTTTCATTCTGTTGGACATAGGGTTGCTATGAGTTGGATCCGACTTGATGGCACCTAACAACAACGACAATGTTAAAAATATAGAAAAAAGTTCCAATTCTCTGAACCTGGAGATAAACTTCAAAAACAAGAGTCAAGGTGAGACCCCCGACCCCAGGAATGTTCCAGAAAGTAGAGGGTCTGGAGGCTGATCCTTAAACCTGAGGCTGGAATGACTCAAGGCTTGTTATTGCAAAGAGCCATAGGCCTTCAGGGGAGAATGGAACCAAAGAGAAGTGTGGGCTTAGCTGGCATGTCTGACCTTTGGCACATTCTGTCATCAGGTTCTAAATACTTGGGTAAACAGGATGCTGAGTGATGGCTGGGGGTGGCCAGGTGGGAGTGGACAAAGCTTCTTGCCCCAAGCAGCACCTGCCTATGGGATGGGTGCCCCTCAAGGGGACAGCAGAACTTGACACCTGCCTGGGCGCTGTGGAATGCAGCCCCAGGGGATCACCTCTAAGAGGGAGCCGCCCAGATGGGGAGTCTGGGTTGGGGAGGGCGCAGGAGAAGGGGCAGAGGGGTGGAGGAATTTATTGCTAACAGAGGAATGTTTTTCTCCCATCAACAGAAGAATTTACTGTCTGTGGAATGTGTGTTGCAGCGTTCAAATTGGAAAGGCAGCATTTGTTGAAGATGCTTTGTCTGGATCATCCACTCTGGACACCAGAATCATTTAAAATATGAAAACAAACAGCTTTTCTTTGCAGCTAACATAGACTATTATAGAAAATTCATGTGTGGGAACAGAAGGGGCAATTGAAGTCTTTCACACGGAAGAAGGACGTGGCAATCCACTCCCGAGGCAATCCCGAAACAATCCGCCGTTGAAAGCTCTGTGAGGGTCCACATGAGTCACACCCCACTCGATGGCACCCAACAATGACAACAACAACAAAGTCCTTTGTAATCTGACTACCAAAGGTAACGGATTACGCTTTTGCTGTAATTTCAAGTATCTGCTCCAATTTTGAAACATGGTTCAAAATGGCACACAAACATTTTATTTCTAACTTTTAAATTTAACAATTAAGCATAAGCATTTCTATGGGGTTTGAAATGTTCGTAAAATGATCATGATGGCATTTATTATTATTATTATTATTACCTTTTTTTTTTTTGCAGTATTTGAGGGCTGAACCCAGGGCCTCATGCATACTTTGCAAGGGATCTGCCTGAGTCACAGCCCAGCCCCTTTAAAAATTGCTTTTTGTCTTGAGACAGGGTCTCATTAAGTTACACAGGTTACCTCTGGCCTCAAACTTGTGATCCTCCTGCCTCTGCCTCTGGTCTCACTAGGAATCGAGGCATGCGTCACAGGTATGCACCATACCTGCCTTGTGCTGGCATTATAATATTCCATTTACTTGTGTACCTGAATTTACTAAACTATAAAATTGCTGGTAAATCGACACTTCCTGTGTCTGCGAACGCGCCAGATACCATTCTAAATATTTTACATATGTTCACTCATTTATTTCCCCAAACAACATGGAAAAGCTGCTCCTGTTAATAATCTCTATTTTATAGGGAAAGACGCTAAGAGGCTAAATAATTGCTGGAGGTGTCCAGCTGCTAGTGGGTGGGGCCAGGATTTGAATCAAGACTGTTAGTGCTCCAAAGGCTGTTGAGCACAACTCTACACCATTCAGACACTCTCCTACTGGGGTTTAGCTCAGTTGGTAGGGTGCTGCACTGTGATCTCTGAGGCCCTGGGTTCAATCCCCAGCACTGCAAAAATGGGAGAAGGACCTGGCAGCCCACTCCCGAAACAATCTGCCATTGAAAACCCTACGAATAGCAGAGAAGCACTGACATAGTGCTGGGCGCAGTGTTGAGGAGTGTTTTGTCTGCTGTACACAGGGTTGCTATGAGTCAGACCAGACTCGAAGGCACCTAACAACAACTACTGCTATAGACATTCAGATCACGCTAATTTTGTTTTTTAAATTCAACTGCCATGAAAGAGTTGTCCTCTTGCCCTTACAAGTGAGAGTTCAGGGCCCTGAGGCCAGCCTAGCTCTTGGGGGTTGGATGTCAGGGCTGGCTGGGTATTTGGGATGAGATTCTGGTGGCAAACCCTAACACGGGAACCAGCCTGTTGGTGACACTATCAGAATTATAACTCCTTTTTCTTATTCTTTCCCAGCCTTTTTCTTTATACTACTTTTATTTGAGAGGACACACACACATAATATTTCTAATGAAGAAAGACAATGCAATTTTTCCAAAAGCCAATGTCTAGCAGGAGCCTTTTCAGGGACAGACGATGGCTTATTAATTACAGCAGACTATTTTCTCCCTATTTCCATATTTATGACCTGGCTTAGCAAGTACTGGGCTTCCTAAAAGCTTTTAAAAAGGGATTTTGTACCCTTTTTTCAGTGGATCTTTAAAGCAAGGTGCCTTACCTGGTGGGGGAGACTGGATGAAGGGTCAGGGGACACGGGCAGGGGTGGCTCGTCCCCTCTAGCCCTTCTCAGCATGGAGGGACACGCTTTCCC
Source organism: Pedetes capensis (assembly GCA_007922755.1). Taxonomy (NCBI): domain Eukaryota; kingdom Metazoa; phylum Chordata; class Mammalia; order Rodentia; family Pedetidae; genus Pedetes; species Pedetes capensis. The sequence goes on along the minus strand of VMDO01007610.1, from coordinate 34,986 downwards.
CTGCCCTGGCCCTGGGCAAGACGGTCTGGCTGTTCATGTGCCTCTCCGGGCTCAGTGAGGAGTGAGGCCGTCCAGGTTCCTTTGGGAAGCTGGCGGGTGAGGGCGGCTCTCAGAGTTCACTTCCATCACCTAGGCCCCAAGGATGAAGTGGGACGGAAAGCTATAAGAAGTCTGATTTTGACCACAGGTCTGAGGTTTTCCAGTGTAATGTTACCAATGAAATAAATTTATATTTGCATTTCCCCATGCCCCTGGTGCCTACACCTCAGTTGATTTAGAACCCATAGGCAGAGGGGCTTGATTAAAAGCCCTTTAAAACTCAATCTTGCCGGGCACGGTGGCGCACGCCTGTAATCCCAGCGAATCGAGAGGCGGAGGCAGGAGGATCACAAGTTTGAGACCAGAGGCAGTCTGCGTAATTTAGCCAGACCCTGTCTCAGAAAATAAAAAACTGGGCTGGGGGTGCAGCTCAGTGGTGCAGCACTTGCAGAGCATGCAGGTGTGAGGCCCTGGGTTCAACTCCCAGTACTGCAAAATAACAACAAAACAAAAAACCAAAAACCCCTCAATCTTGACCTCCGTGCACTGGAGATTTATTAGAGAATCACAGCGCCACACCCACCCCACCCCTAAATGCTTAAGGGCAGCAGCCTCACCATGCTGAGCTTCTCCCCATCCATCATTCTCTGGGGACAATTCTACCTTGAGAGACAAACTGCTGGATCCTTCTGGGGCCCAGCTGGACTTCTCTGATGCAGAGTTCTGGCAGCTGGTAAGGGAGAGAGGAGAAGTAAGGACCAGGGGGTTGCCTGTAGAAGGACTGGGATTTACACATGGAGAGAGTGAAGAAGGAGGAATGGAAGAGGTGAGGGAGGTGCAGGAAATCTAGGCGTTCACACAGAGGGTTAACCAGAGGCTCTGAGGACTGTGGCTTGGATCTGAAATGCCCCAAAGGCTCACATGACAAACGCTTGGCCCCCACTAGGTGGCGCTCCTGAGAGGCGACTGGATCACGAAGGCACTAACTTCATCAATGCATTATTCAGCTGGTAAGTTCATAGTGGAATGGACTATTACCAGAGGGGCTGGCCGGGGGAAGCAGGTCAGGGGGGCATTGCCTTTGAGGGGTCCACCTTGTCCTCCACCGGTTCCCCTTGCTCTCTCTGCTTCCTGGCCGCTGTGGGGTGAGCAGCTCTGTTCTACCACATGCTCCTGCCATGATGTTCTACCTCCTCATGGGCCCAGGAGCAACGAAGCCAGTTGATCACAGATGGAAACTTCTGGAGGTTTGAGACTCTTTTCAATTGTTCTTCTCAGGTATTTTTGTCACAGTGGCAAAACTGACCAACGCATTAGGGAGACGGGGTCCATATCCAGTAGGGTGTCTGAGAGACATTGAGAATCCTAAGAATTCTGGCAGCTTCTTAACTTTTCTGCTGGAGGCTATGATTTGGACCGTGGGCTGGGGTTTAGCTCAGTTGGTAGAGCGCTGCTCTGTGCCCTCTCAGGCCCTGGATTTAATCCCCTGCACCACAAAAATGGGAGAAGCACCTGGCAGCTCACCCCCAAAACAGCCATTGAAAACCCTATGAATAGCAGAGAAGCACTGACATGGTGCTGGGCATGGCACAGTGTCGGGGAGTGTTTCGCTCTGTTGTACGTAGGGTCGCTATGGGTCGTACCCAACTTGATGGCACCTCACAACAACAACAACAACAACATCATTTGGACCTTCGATATTTTTGTCAAAATGACTCTGGTAAATATTAACTTTCTCTAAAAAATTGGAGGTACTGGATTTTTTTCAGCGTGACTATTGAAGGGACCTTGACTTGGTCTCAGTTGTAACTAGGTTACATATGTCTCCCCAAATATTAAATCCAACTCAATACATGTGACCAAGAGAAAATGGCAGAAATGCCCTAGATATCCCAAACCCTGGGACAGGCAGGTATGAGTGCCTGTCTGTGTAGTTAATCCAGGGCTGGGGAGAGCCCTACATTGCGACTTTGCTGCTTTATATTAAAATTAGACATGTGGGGGGACCTCCTCACTGTGTCCTGGTGTCTGTTTTGAGGTAGTGCTGACATGTATGCCCTGGAGCAAGAAGACTGAGGGGTGCCAGCTTCATCCAGGACAATGCCCACCTGAGGTGGGAAGGGGAATTCTGACATCCATGCCTCAGATCCCAGCCCCTACTATGAATCCTAGCCTGCAGCTGTAGCCCAGTGGCATCTGATCCCATCAGATCTCAGAAGCTAAGCAGGGTTGGGCCTGGTTAGTACTTAGATGGGAGACTGCCAGGGAACACCAGGTGCTGTAGGCTCAGGAGACAGACCCGGCAACCCACTCCCGAAAAACAATCCTCCACTGAAAACCCTACGAACAGCAGAGAAGCACTGACAATAGTGTTTTGCCTGCTGTATGTAGGGTCATTATGAGTCTGAAACCAACTCTACAGCACCTAACAACAACAACAACAACAACAACAATAACGATGAGTCCAAATGCCTAGTGAGAGGCTACAGCAAAAGAAGGGGCACAAGAAGACGAGAAGCTTCTCTGGGTACCACTGGCACCCGGCAGCCTCAGGGAGGTCTTCACACTGCCACCAGCTTCGGCAGAGAGCCAGTGGGGGACCTGAGGTCCCTTCCTAGGTAACTGCGCCTTGGTGTCAGGCACTGGTGGCCTCGACAGCTATCACGCAGACACTGAGGGCATCACCACACCCCAGCTGGGGCTTAAGAGAGGTTTGTGACCACCTGGGGACACAGGCACAGAAACCCATGGCCATGACTCAAGCTAATGGCATTAGGACACATGGCAGCCCACTCCTGAGGCAATCCCGACACAATCAGCCATTGCAAACCCTATGAGCTCACTGTGAGTCAGAACTGACTCAATGGCACCTGACAACCACCACCACCACACAGCTCAGAGAAAACTGATGTTGTTCCATTGGGTGGAAGAGGGCAGCGCCCTTCAAATAAGAGTCAGCTGCATGGCAACAGGTTTGGAAGAAGTTTGGCAGGAACCCCATCAGCGATCGCATCTGTGGTTCCTGCCCCCAGGTCTGCGCTGTTTGGATTCTAGGCTTCGGCAGATGGACCGTTTGCCACGTGTCTGCTTTTCCTGGCTCCCGTTTTCCCAGCAGCCCTCTCTGACTTGGATCAAGTCATTAGCAGATCTGACTCATTTTGCACTCAACACTTCACACAGATAGGCATCCTTACCCACAGGATTTTCCAGTTATTATAAGGGCGGGCAAGAGTAGAAAATGAGGTCCTTCCTCTGTAGTAAAATATGCTGTCGCCTCGCCCACCCGGAGTGGGTGTGGTTTTGCATTGGAAGGGCTGGCATGGATTCCTCACAGGACTATCGCGCTAGGTGTGCACTGAGCCGCACAGTTTGGGGAGCCAGAAAATAAATCAAATATCCATGCTCTGACTTTTAGAAGATGGATGGCAAAGTGGGAATGGAGGGCAGAGGCGGACGCTCACTGAAAGGCCTTGGCTTTATCTTCAAAGCCACAAGTGAAGAAATCCTGATACAGATGGCGCACATTGGCCGCTAGGAGGAACCTCGCTGGTGGGCAGAGAGTACATAGCACAGTTTAGAGGAGACTCAAGTCCCCTCCCCCACATAAATCCAGTCTCCACAGGACTTCCAGCGCAGACAGCGGGACAGCAGGCTCCACTGCTGCCTTTGGTTTCCTCGTGGTGGTATCGGGTCCTGGGAGGTGGAGTCTAAACGTGGCTGGCAAAGCCCATCCTTTTGTCAGACCATGTGCAAACCCAGCGTGTCCCCTTTTGGGTTGGGTAACTGTGGAGACCACATTCACATGGCCCAAGGCAAGTACCCAGTTGTCCTATGCTAGTATTTCCATTTGAAGGAACAAGACAGAGTTGCACAGCAGCGCAAACTCAGCTACTTTAGGGGATCCCCACTACGGATGACAGTGACTGCCCAAAGGACAACCTAATTCAAGGAGGAGAGCTTGGCTCTCCCTAGAGCATCCTTAAGACAGGTGCTGGAAATTTGGTTTTTGTTGTTGTTATTGTTTTTCTTCTCTTTCTTTCTTTCTTTCTCTCTTTCTTTCTTTCTTTCTTTCTTCTTTCTTTCTTTTTCTTTCTTTCTGTTTTTGTCTGTGGCCCCTGGGTTCCATTTCTCCCAAGAGGTTCATTTGGAAGCCAGGCATTGACTTCCTCACAGAATAGTCGCAGAGCATGCGGTAAAGCGGGCTGGCGGGCATTTCTACCCTTAGATTCCCTGAAACATCTGATGAAGAGTTTCAGATCCTGAAACAGAGGGAAGCTGCCGCTTTGCTCAGATTTGGGGAAAATGCAGCCTTCTGGGCGTCTAAAAAGAAAACAAAAACCTCAGAGTCCCATCAGCAGGTCTTCTGTCAACATTTGGAGTTGTGAGATTGCAGCAGACACACGTGGACCAAAAGTTCCTGGAAAAGCAGAGGGGCTGGCGATGCAGCTGTGAAGAGTTTCTGGAACTTGGGATTTTGGAATATTATTAGCACCCTCCCACCCCAAACACCACCAGATGATCGACTGTCTGTATGCTGCTGCTATTTATTTGCCTCTGAGACAAGCGGTTTTGAAGCCTCTTATGAGACACACTTCCTCTGAAATGTTTTCTTTCCTTTTTCCTGAAAAATTTTTGGTTGTTTGTGAAGAGTAAATCCTATAGAGTTTACTCCATTTGGAGTGGGATTTGGGCTTTAAATCGTTTCAGGCACCCACCCCAAAATCAAATCTCCCAAGAAAGGAGCCATTGCTGTAACAGACCCACGCCTCATTTCCAGCCTTGGTACCAGAGAATGCAGGGATCAGGGCATTCATGAGGCTGTCTTCCTAAATCAGATATCCATTCCCAGCTTTGTCGCTCACATGGGTGGGTTATCGATCTCAGCTCCTCACCAGACGATGGGACCTGGGAACTCAAGGAAACTGTATTTGCTTTACCATCTGTGCTTAATGCAGCTTTGAGTCATTGAGCCTGGTGGGCTTATGGTCCATTTTCCTCCAGGAAGCAGAGTCAGGGCAGCCTAATGTGCAGAAGTGATCAGGCAGCTCCAGTAGAGGACAAATCACACCAAGACAGCCTGATTTCGGGCCCCCTGGAACAGGAGGGAAGCCCCGAGGAGGCGTGGGAGGGAAGACGTCTGTCTGCACTGGGAACACTGGGAAACTGAGACCTGAGTCCCCCATTATTAGGGGCAACACAACACCACCTGTCCTCCACCACTGAACACAGGGTCCTCTATGGCTGCAGTGGAACACTTGACTCACTTCTGCCACCTCGTGGTCAGATGATGCTATCACCACTAGTATTCCTGAGCTGTGGGGCTGGGGACAGGGGGTGTTTGTAGCAATTTATCTGAATTTTCCTGTTTCATTTTCTCTCTCCCGCCCATCCTCCTTCTTACCTTTTCCATTGTTTTTTTTTTTTTTTGTTATTGTTTTTTGGAAAATAGAGTCCGCCCCCTCCAATGTCTCACCTCCTTTGCTCTCTCCGCCTGCCCTTTTAGACCTAACTAGATCTCTCTTTTCCGCTTGGAAATCACACATTATTGCTATCTACACATTGTCACCAAAACCAATTTGTGCAAATGAACGGGCTTATCAGTGCCACGGAAATGAGATTAAAACTGCCTCCAATGAAACAGATAAAAACCAGATGAATGAAGCCCGCTAATAAGACATTAAAGATAACAACAGGAATGATTAACTAGCATGATCTATCAAGCAGTCATGAGGAATCGTGATGCCCAGGATGAGTAAATGAATAAAAAGAATCCCCCTCTAATTCCCTTTAGTCGGGGAGATATAATCGCATCAGCGTTATGATTTTTTGGTTATTATTTATCTGTGAGAGCAATATCACACCTTTCTCCCAAATTTCTTGAAGCTTATTAGTGAAGAGAGAGAGCATGGGGGGGATTGCTTGGGGGCAGAGCTGTTCTCATTTCAGCTCTTTAAGAATAAGTAGGAATGTTTAATATACTGCTTACGCTTACACACGGTTCCGCAGAGACCTCTCACGTGCTCCATCTCCGAGAGGGGCCTATTCATAGCCAGACTCTTTTACATTACCCAACCTGTTAGTCAATTATTGCATTAACAAGTCACATCAAGACAATCTGAAGATTACATTTCTGCTGAAAAACACCCTGGGGGCTGGCCCTGGCGGCCCCGTGGGAGCCTGAGTCTTCCTTGTAGGGAACCCTTGTGCCGTCCTTCTGCTGGGCTTATCTTCCTGCCTTGCTGGGTTTGAGTTAATGGGGAAGGAGCACGAAAGAGAGAGCGATCATTTCCTATTCACTTACAGACTCTCAACCCTTACTCTGTTGCAGGTGCTGCGCTCCGCTCTAGGGACACAGGTGAGGCAGGAGCTTGACTCTGTCCTCTCAAGACCAACATGGTGAGGGCTGGACAGCAGGGTGGGGAAAGGTGACAAAGTTGGTAACAGGTAAAAAGCCCCCTTGGGACAAATGACTGTAGGGTTGGTACATAGCACTGTGGGTGCCCAGAGAAGGTGTCCCAAAGGAGGGATTTTTTTTTTTGAAGTTCGTGTAAAGGAGAGTGGAGTTTTACTTGAGCAAGAAAAAGGACAGGGCAGAAATGAAGTATGTGCCCGAACAGCCATGGAAAATCCTGCTGGGTTGTGGGAAGAAACGCTTGGTAGGGAAGGGGAGTCTGGGGACCATCAAGAAGGACCCCGTATTCGGTGCTGATGCTTCCACCTTTTATCTTTAATAGTTTGTAAGGGAAGCTACAAGATCAACCCTGTGCTTTGAAAGTATCACTGGTGAACCTGTAGAGAATGGGTTAAAGACAGAAGACAAAGCAGTCAGGGAACCCTGCCTGGGCCAGGAAGTAGTGAGAAAACCACAGACAGGACCCACAAAGGTGGGCATTGGTACCTGAATGCGCTACTACTAACTGGCCATGTGATCTTTGACAAAACCGGGTCTTGAACCACAATTTCTCATCTTTAAATCCAGAATGGCCTTATCTAGTTCCAGAGGTTGTTGGGAAGATTAGAAATAATAGAAAATAAGGCCCAAGTGTCCAGTGCCTGGAAAGTATATGCATTGTAAGTGTCGCACACGATAGCGATAATTCTTTATGAAGGATTATCTTTATGATAATTCTTTATGAAGCCTTGGTGGTAAAGGAGGTTGGGTAGGATCTTGGTGGCTGGGGGGTGTGTATGTGTGTGTGTGGGTGGGTGTGTACTATTAGGAAAATTAATGAACAAAATAGTAAATTATCACAGGATGTTGATAACAAAAGAGAAAACATAATTAAAAATACACATTCAGATGGAGATACTATTTCTGTCACTGATGCATTTCGTTGAATGACATCACATGGGATGGACACATTTGCCATATATAACAGAGATAGCAGATAACACGCCCTTGGCCCATCTCAGAAAGCAGCTGTCAGGACTCAAGACTGACTGTGAGCTTCCTCAGTTACCACGATGTCAGCTCCATGAGGATGGGAGCAGGCTCACGGCTAAGCCTTAAGGCCTAGAACTTACCAAAATAAATATTTATTGAATCAACCAACAAATTAGATATGAACTGAGTGAAAAAGCGGCGGAAATGTTAATCTGACTACCAGTCAATGAGGTCAAAGTACTTCGTTTCTGTCTTTCTCTCCACTCCCTTCTTGAACAAATATTTCACTCATGAGTTCAACATTTAACAAAAAGTGTTGAGTCCTTCTAAATATCTTTGTCTTCTATATGCTATGGGTACAGAATATATAGGATACAGTGGTGAATAATACAGAAATAGCCTGTAGCTATACCCCCTGGCATCTGGTCCCATCAAATCTCAGAAGCTAAGCAGGGTTGGCCTGGTTAGTGCTTGGATGGGAGACCGCCTGGGAACACCAGGTGCTGTAGGCTTGAGAGAAGGACCTGGCAACCCACTCCCCCAAACCAATCAGCCATTGAAAACCCCATGAATGCCAGAAAAGCACTGACAATAGTGCCAGGCATGGCACAGTGTTGGGGAGTGCTTCATTCTGTTGTAAGTAGGGTTGCTATGAGTTGGACCTGATTCAACAGTACCTAACAACAACAAGCCTTGCCCTGAGTTGACTTTACCATTTAGTGAACATGGACAATGGAGTCTCATGAAGGCTATCCAGTGTGGGCTCCCCAGTTTTCCATGGCTCTTCACTACCATTCCAGGTGAGATTATAGACATGCAAAAATGCTAGGCAGAAGGCAGTATAATGGAATGAAGGTGGATGTGTCCTGGGATCATCTATGTGTGGTTCTGCTTTCTGCCTCCATTACTTACTAGCTATAAGACTCTGGGCTAGAACAAAAGACCTTGTGGAGGCAAAACAATCATAAGCAGCAAAAGTAGTGCAAGAGATATCACAATACCTGACTTTAAACTACAGGGCCACAGCAGCAAAAACTGTTTGGTGCTGGCACAAAAACAGACATGAAGACCAAAGGAACAGAATAGCAGACCCAGAGATTCACCCACGCAGCTGCAGCCCCTGATCTTCCACAAAGGCACCAAAGGTGTACATTGGAGAAAAGATAGCCTGTTCACAAATGGTGCTGGGAAAATGGTTGTTCCTATATTTGGTGTTGAGTCAGGTCTGACTCAAAGTGACTGTTTGTACAACAGAATGAAGCGCTCCCTGACACTGTGCCATGCCTGGCACTATTGTCAGTGCTTCTCTGCCATTCATGGGGTTTTCAATGGCTGATTGGTTTTTGGGAGTGGGTTGCCAGGTCCTTCTCCCAAGCCTACAGCACCTGATGTTCCCAGGCGGTCTCCCATCCAAGTACTAACCAGGCCTGAACCTGCTTAGCTTCCAAGATCTGATGGGATTGGACATCACAGTGGTATAGCTGCAGGCCATTGAAAACTCTATGAACAGCAGAGAAGCCCTGTCAAATATAGTGCTAGAAAATGGGCACCCCCTAAGGTGGAAAACATTCAAGAACGACTGGGGAAGAGTTGCCTCTTCAAAGTATAGTTGACCTTAATGACAGGAATGGAGTGAAGCCCCTGGGACCTCCTTTTGCTGATGTGGCACGACTCAAAATGAGAAGAAACACAGTGGCTGCAACAATGGGCTCAAACATAAAAAAGATTGTGTGCATGGCACAGCATCAGGGAGTGTTTTGTTCTGTTGGACATAGGGTCATGATGAATGGGACTCAACTTGATGGCACCTAACAACAACAACCCCATAAATATATACAGTTAACATACTAAGAAAAAAGATTTGGGGCTAGCTACTCAGCCTCTCTAAGCTGACATATCCTCATTTTAAAAATGAGTATTTTCAGTATGGATTAGTAAAATCAAGTGTACATCATTTGGTGCATAGTAGACATTGAATATTATGTTTCCCCTATCAGTAGATTCTTTTGTAGACAAGATTAGTTAGGTGCCGTCGAGTCAGTATCTGACTCATAGCGACCCTCTGTACGACAAGGGAAACACTACTGGCAGTGCTTCTCTGCTGTTCATAGGGTTTTCAATGGCAGATTGATTTTTGGGAGGGGGTTGCCAGGTCCTTCTCCCAAGCCTGCAGCTTCTGGTGTTCCCGGGCGGTCTCCCATCCAGGTACTAATCAGGCCCGACCCTGATTAGCTTCCGAGATCTGACGGGACTGGATGCCACAGGGCTATAGCTGCAGGCTAGAGACAAGACAGCGATGGCAAAACAACTGTATTTCAAATAACTTGAACCTTTGCTATGCCCAGGTCTCCACAATCCATCAGAGAACACGGTCAACTAACTCATCTTTAATCAAAAAATAGAAGAATCTACTTTTCTACCCTGTAATAACTCTTGAAAATGCTTACTCCCTCTGGCAGTTTATTAGCATGCAGTCAAGCTCAGATTTGGAAACCTACATGTTTTCAGAAGGGCAGTCTTCTTAAAAAACTGACAGGATGATGTCTAACAGAGAGAAAAATGTAAAAACAGGATATTTAAAAATAGTTCTCTGTTTAATAACAGTCTCACTGTTTAAGATACCAAACTAAAAAACTTAGGAGTGTTAATTCCATTATTTTTATACTCATTGTTAAATTTTATGTTGTTGTTTGTTGTTAGATGTCATCAGGTCGGGTCTGACTCATAGCAACCCTACGCAGGACAGAATGAAACACTCCCTGACATTGTGCCATGCCGGGCACTATGTCAGTGCTTCTCTGCTATTCATAGGGTTCTCAATGGCTGATTGTTTCTGGATTGTTTTGGGAGTGGGCTGCAGAGTCCTCCCGTTTTAGCTGTGTTGAGGGTCGAACCCAGCGTCTCTGAGAGCACAGAGCAAGCACTCTACCAACTGAGCTAAACCTCACCTCTTAAATTTTATGTTGTCGTTAGATGCTATGAGTCAGGTATGACTCATAGTGACCCTCATAGGGTTTTCAATGGCTGATTATTTGGGGATTACTTCCAGAATGGATTGCCACTTCTGTCTTTGAAGTGCTGGGGATCGAATCTGAGTCCTCTGAGAATGCAGAGCAGCGCTCTACCAACTGAGCTATACCCAAACCCACAAGAATTAGTACTGTTTAATAATTGTTTTAAAAAATAGAATTGCTTTTAAAAAAGCAATGTATCACATTTATTAACATAAAATTTCCTTATGCTGACTATGTAAGTATTGAAAGCATGCAGCTGTAGCCCTGTGGCATCCGATCCCATCAGATCTCAGAAGCTAAGCAGGGCTGGGCCTGGCTAGTACTTAGATGGAAGACTGCCTGGGAACACCAGGTGCTGTAGGCTTGGAAGAAGGACCCCGCAATTCACTCCCCAAAATCAATCCGCCATTGAAAACCCTATGAATAGCAGAGAAGCACTGACAATAGTGCTTCGCCTATTGTACATAGGGTCGCTATCAATGGCACCTAACAACAACAACAGATATTGAAAATGACATAATTATTTTTAGTATATTTTTACATATTTCATATCTCAGCTGTATCAGTCTCTCATACTATGACATCATTATTTTTCTGAAGGAGGAACTTTTGAATATGACTTATTATTCAAAATCTTTTCCATAAAACTGATTGCAATTGCCTTCAAAGCTCCATTTATGAAGAATAAATTTAGAATTGTTGAGAAGTTCAATTGGCTTTTCTTTGTAGCTAGTCCTATTTTTGGTTAAGAAAGTATTTTAGGTATTGAGGTAGCTGATAAGTATCTCAACATGAAATATATTCTTAAAACCATTTAAAATGTAAATGTATAAATGTTCCATATTGAATATTTTCATGGCTTGGCTTTTTGTTTCCATTTCTTTAAACAATTATGAATCAAAACATCAATATATTGCAAAATGGAAGGCTATCTCAGTATAGTGCTATTCTAGTACAGAATATAAGTTTACTCAAAAATAAAAAGGAAATTCCATTACAAGATTCTTCTCAGAGGTCAAGATATTCCAAAACATAGAATTTCAAAATTAAATTGGTTTGATTTCTTATCATCCACTTTGTTCCCTTCCTTTGCTTTTCTGGGATTACATTTCCTAATTTTTCTGCTTTCAAGATTTTCTTTCAACAATGACAAAGTGCTGTACATTTCAAAAGCTGAAGTTTAGTGTTGCATGGGTTGAATATTTTGATTAAAGATTTGCAAATTCTTTCAAACAATACCCAACCTCATTTTAAAGGACTGCTTTGCAAGAAGGTCAGGGACCATGGCAGAATGCGGAGATTAATCTACGAAGTAATTCTTTAAAGGTGCAAACATTTAAAACATCTTTTTGTAACCTGTGTTTGTGTATTCAGGCAGCTCTAAGAAAAACCACAGGCTGTATGGCTTATAAACAACAGAAATTTATTTCTCACAGCTCTGGAGGCTGTGAAGTCCTAGATCAAGCTTCAGTAAGCTTGATTTCTTCTTTTGCTATGGGCTCACATGGTGGGGGAAGGCACCAGGGATCTCTGTGGTCTCCTTTATATGGGAACTAATCCCTTTCCTGTGGGCCCCACCCTTACAACTTCCCAATGCCCTTTTCTTCTAATTCCACCACATTGGGGGCTAGGATTTCAATGGATGAATTTCAGCGGGCCATATACATTTAGTACATGGCAGGCAACATAGAAAGATAGCATGAACTAGTTTGCTGAAACTTTAAAAGAGAATTCAATATAAATTTTGTCACAAACATCTATAGTTTGGTAGCTTTAAATGCAGTATCTGTTTTGACAGATAGAATCTCAAAGCTTGTTTGGACATACTTCATGAATTATATGTTCACTACAACCAGTTCCTATTAGAGTTCTCCTCCCTAGGTTTCTTAATTTAATTAGAACACTATTTTTACTCCAGTGTTATGTTCTAATAAAAATTTCTATATCATTACTATATATACAAGTAACTTTAACGCTAAACTGATTTATAATATTTACAATGATATTAAGTCTTTTATTGAGACATAATGAATTACAAGTTTTACTTTGATTTCATGAATTAGATTTTGTTTTACTTTTAAAAATTAGTGTATAAATAATAGTTTTCATTTTGACATTTTAATACACATGTCTCATGTATCTTGTTAGTATTCATCCTTCCCATTACTCTTTCCTGTCCTCCTTCCCACAAGTTGGTTTAAAAGACATTATTGTAACTAATGCATTTTCTATTTAGAATCTCATGACGCTAACATAAAACTGAGATCCTGTCTTAGTGGCGTTCCACAGTTAGCAGAGCCAATTCTTTTACTATCATTTCCTCTCACACATATTCAAGAAAAACTTGGAATCAGGAGTGAAATTTATTTCGAAAAATACTCATTGATTCAAATGAAAACTTATGGTGGCCAGCATGGTAAACAACACTTCTGCAGCTGTCCTTGTTAAACTGATGTCTTTGGGAAAAGTCTGCTTAAAATAGTTACTAACTTTTGAAGCAGATGCTGATACTTCTTCAGAATATTTGTGTTTTCTGGTGGATGTCAGGTTGATGGTAAATATATACCAGTGATTTACGCCATTTGTATCTTCACCAAGTTTCTTAAAACATAGAAGTTCAGTATTTAGTGTTTCATTAAATATGCACTTTTTAGATGGTTATTTTTATCACACAATTGCAGATTTATATCCTATGATAAATAACAAACACTCCTGAAAAAGTGTTCAGAACACTCTTTTTTGTGATGTGTGGGCAGCCACGTCTATATTCCCTGCTTGAATTTCACCTATTCCAGACCTATCATTTCTGAAAATTCCCACTGTGTCCTTCACTGGTGGCTGAAGGTTTCATGGTATTTGCACCTTGTGCCTTTGACCATTGTCCTGGTCACAGGACAAATGGTTGCTGGTACTCTAAGTAGCCAGCAGGGGCAGTAACACTGAATGCCTGTTGGATCACTGCCAGAAATCAGAGGAGGTGATTGCCCTCCCTACTCACACGGAGCCCACTTTTTTTTTTTTTTTTTTACTTTTCCACCTTTTTTGGTAAATGGTGGTGGTGTACAGAGTAATACAGCGTTTGCTTTTTCCATTAGGGAACTATCACATCACTTTTGGTTACACTTTCATCAACTCACAAAGCTTATAGAACATTTTGACTAATAGGTAGTAAAATTCCTATGCATGTATGGGTTATATTCCCCTATATTTCCTTTGCACATGAAATTACATCATTTACATTGATATCCTTTCCTCCTTTGTCCTTTTACATTGCTTCTCCTTCCCTTCCCACCTTCTACAACTTTTGCTTCCCTTCGCCAGTCCCTTCCTTTCTACTCTTTATATTTTCCCCTCTTTGCTGGGATATGGAACCAGCCAAGATGCCCATCAACAGAAGAATGGAAAAAAGTTATGGTGCATATACATAATGGAATATTACTCAGCAATAAAAAATGAAATAATGTCATTTACAGCAAAATGGATGGAACTGGAGAATATCATCTTAAGTGAATGAACACAGCCTCAAAGAGAAATACCTTATGTTCTCATTCATAGTGGGAGCTGAATCTTTTTTTTTTTTTATTAGAAATTTTTAATGTACATCATAATGTGATTCATTTTGACATGCTTTTCGTTGTGACAATTTTCATATATGCAATTTGATAAGCATTATTCACATAGGTTACCCCTTACCCTCCTCTATGTTTCCCCCCTCCCCCCTTCCTATCTAAGTTTCCCATCCAAGTCTTCTCTATCTTTTACTATATAGTATTTTTCTATATGTCCTTG
>VMDO01007610.1:0-20660 GCA_007922755.1 Pedetes capensis | reverse complement strand
GGGAGCTGAATCTTAAAGGAAGAAAAACCCTATATCTAAGTAGAGCCCACTTCTTTTAACCAGCAATACATGCTATCCTTGAAGGAAGGTATAGGCAGCATGAATCTTGACAGAGAAAGGAAAAGTATGTTGAATATCTGTTGTCATTTGTCAGATTTTGCCACCAATTAATAAGAATTCTGTCCACTACATTATTATTAGTGAAGACTCTGGCAGAAACTAGAGGTGCAAAGCAAAAATCACCAAACTCATCTTAGTTTATCTTTTATACTTTTATAAAGGACCTTACAAGTGCAAGTGCTCTTCTATTAGGCTCTAACCCTAGCTAATTTTTTGTTCTTTGAGACAGGTCCTGCTGAGTTATTCAGGCTGTCTCTGGCCTCGAATTTGCGGTCCTCCTGCCTCTGCCTCCTGAGTTGCTGGGATTATAGGTGTGACCCACCATGGCTAGCCCTTAAGGGGCTGTGTTAAAAAATGAAAATTGTATGGTGAATGTTAAACTGTTCAGGCGTTGGGACAATAGACGCAAACTCAGAGTGCTCCAAGCAAGCCATAACGCATGATTACCCTAATAACAGCGATTGTCTGCCATTGTGTAAGTTTCACAATTATTACACGCTGGTGATTAGTTAGAAATTTAAAGATGCATGTATATAACCAAATAAAATTAGCAGCAAAGTGCAAACAGCCTAGTTATGAACAAATCCTGTAGTCCTAATCATGTTTATGGGTACAAGACTCAGTTTTGAATAGTACCCAAATGAGCCATAATTACACAGCCCAGATCGTTAGAGTAGACCAGGCTCTCTGAATATCTTTAAGTCACACATAGTCACAGCTCTGTCATGGTTGCCCTTCAGCACTGGGCCACTTTGTGAGCTGAACTGCTTCTTGCTCTGGCTGTACTTGCACTGTGTTAAGGAATCATGAGGCAATATTCTCCCATTTTCCAGTAAACAGGCCATCATCCTGCGCTGTCTGTGCTGTGGATCTTACCTGCTACTCGTGTTGATTGTATACCTTGCTTTGCTTCCGCCACCTGACTTACTTCCTGTTCACGTCATGTATTCTCATTGTAGCAAAATCAATTTTTATTCATTGACAAAACTTGCTGATATAGAGTGAGAAGAAGCTGTACTTTAGTCCGGATCAACTGGAACAACCCCGGTGCTCATTCCCCTGCCTCGTTGGTCCTATCTGAAGCAAATTTGCATCATTGGCAGGGGACTCGCCCACATCCTGAGGGAAGTTATCCTTTCCCAGACATCTACTTACTTACATCTACTTACTTATGGGAGAAGGACCCAGCAACCCACTCCCAAAAATCAATCTGCCATTGAAAACCCTATGAACAGCAGAGAAGCACTGATGATAATGTTTCACCTGTTGTACATAGGGTCACTATGAATCGGATACCGACTCGATGGCACCTAACAACAACAATGACAACAACAACTTACCCTGTAGGGGGAAGGGCAATGGAAGAGATAAAGCTGGGACCATGAAAGTCAAGTGTTACTAAAGACTTCCATGATTCCTGCTGCTTTATCTCCAAATCTGAACAGTAAGCTGTGTTTGTTATGCTAGATGTTATTGTAGACGGCAGCAATTTTGGGAGTCCTGAATACCCTTTCCTTTTATAAGTCCTTATACCAAGGTCCTGTAGAAGTGAATAAGTAAATAATTCATTATAATGCTCAACTTTTCTTTGCTAAGTTGCACCAAATTTGCATTTAACCAAAGACAACCAACATATTGTCATAATTATGCCACTTCATTCATTCAACTCACTTGTCATTCAACATTCTACAGATTGGAATTGTCTGCTGAACCCTTGCCAGTCACTGTGCTAGTGCAGGGGCACCCATCTGAGAAAAGGACTTGAGATGGTAGTAGACCACAGGGAGAGAATCAAATACTTTGAGAGCATGTCTATTGCTATACCCATAGAAGGTATACGGCACTGATGGAGGGAACTGCCTAGGTCTTTGGGGAAAGTTTCCATTAGCTCTTTAAAGAGTGGCTGAATTCGTGAGCTCAGGGTTTTGTCTCACTTGCAGATGGGGTGAGGTGGATGGGCGGGTATTCCAACTACAGTCAATAGTCATATACAACGTTACATAGTCAGGAGGAAGCCATTTCTGTCGCTCTGACATACCGTTTCTTCTCTTTGGTGCATTCATCCTTGCTCTGCCTCCTGTCTCAATGCCACTCATTCAGTCTCATTTCTCAGGTTGCTTCATCTAGGAGTCCTACTGTGACATGCAAAGTCTGGATGTGATGCCTTGTTTATGTGCTTCTGTAGTGACCTGAATTTCTTTGAGCAGTACAAATATAAATTCAGGTTCCAAGTTTTAAATGCTAATTTCACCCATAAATTCTAAGTCCCTTGAGGACAGGGACTAGAAGATCATTCCATTCATGGTTATTGCCCTGCTACCTGGCACAGCCTGTGGTATATAATAAACTCTCAGTATTTATTGAAAGAAAGAATGAATAAGTAAATGTCTGGAGTCAGGCTATGTAAATTGAGAGAGAATTTTTTCCCCTAGAGCTGGCCAAGGTACTTTTAGAATGCTATTAGGCAAAGCTTTTTTGTTTCTTTATAGCCTTCCTTTCTCATAAAACTTGATGTTCTCCAAAGGACATTTACAAGTATTTTAAAATTTTGCTTGAGATGGCAAGTGGAGACTTTTCCCCTCATAAGGTCTCATCAAAATTATATTTTTGAAAGTATATGAAACAAGAGCACTACTCACAAAAGTATGGGGAGGGAGGTCTATCAGCAGAGAGATGGCGGTCGATTAAACAGGATGGATGGATGTGTGTTAATAGGTAAAACAGTGGGGAAGCTGTCCAGACTTGATCATTTCTTCAGTGGGTCTGCAGTAGATGTCAAATTGGCTTCTAGTTTAAAACCTGGACATGCTTGCAGCTTGGTGTTGATAAGTAAGAAAGGAGAAGAGTAATTTCAAAAAGACAGATTGATCCAAAATTTGTCTGTGCAAAGTTTTGACAGTTGCATCCACCCTTCCCTTTCTGGTTCTATTCACAGAGTTGCAGGCAAAGTGTAGGGGCACACCTAGCTGTTCTTCTCTAGAGATGAACTGTGTGGGAAAACCAAGGCTTCTTGGTTGCAATGGTGGCCCAGACTAGAGTCTTTCTTACTCTGGCTTCTGCGGAATTTACTTTCCAGTGTGGTTGATGCTCCCATTCTAATTCCACATAACTTAGAGTGAACTGCTAGTGGGTAAATCCACTTGTGTCCAAAGGACATCAGCCTTTCTATCAAGGAAGAAGCCCCCAAGAACTATGGTGACAAACACATAGCAGATGAAACCCACCATGTGTGCTCAGAATGATCAGCCTACTTCTCAATGATTTAATATAAGTAAGGATCTCCAGAACACGAAGGAAATAACAGCGTGAGTAAGAATGACAAGATCACTGGGAACAAGGGCTCAACATAAAACTGTCTTCAAAACTGCAAGCAGACCAAAAAAAAAAAAAAAAAAAAAAAAAAAAAAAAAAAAAAAAAAAAAAAAAAAAAAAAAAAAAAAAAAAAAAAAAAAAAAAAAAAAAAAAAAAAAAAAAAAAAAAAAAAAAAAAAAAAAAAAAAAAAAAAAAAAAAAAATCACCAAGATAAGAAGATCTCTTGTTAGAGATAGATTATTTGTGAACAAAACAGAAACATATTGTATGGAAGATACAATTATGGGACATGACTGAGCTCACAAAAAATAAATAAAAAGTATGATTGGTACTACAAAGACATTATTAATCACCAGGTGAGACCAAAATTTGAACCCATTCTTCCTAAATATACAGTTATTATGTAGGGCAGTTGGTTTGCTAGGAACTGTATTTTACAGTTCCACTTTCCCTTCTCCATTGAGTATTTTCACCAATGGAATGTGAACAAAAGAGATGATATTTGCATGTCAAGACTGATAAGAATCATGTTTCTTTCTTTTCCCTCCTTCTTCTGGTTGAATATAGGGAACCATGAGACCTTGGATAATGGCTGAGCTAAAAGATGGAAGGGCTGGGATTTAGCTCAGTCGGTAGAGCCCTGCAGTGCAGTCTCTGAGGTCTCGAGTTCAATTCCCATCACCGCAAAAATGGGAGAAGGACCTGACAATCCACTCCCAAGGCAATCCAGAAACAGTCAGCCATTGAAAACCCTATGAGGGTCGCTATGAGTTGGATACCGACTCAACGGCACCTAACAACAACAACTAACAAAAGATGGAAAGAGTCCACATCACTCAGTCTTTCTATAAGGGGAAGCTGCTGGCTGAACAGAAACACCTGTTTACACAACCCATGGAACATGAGGAAAATGTTTACTGTGGTCAGCCGCTGAAATTTGGAGCTTCATTCATCACAGCTGCATATAGTGTTGCCTTAACTAATACATCTGGAAGATTTAATTTTAAAAATTCAGTAGAAGGAAGGTAATCTGAAGGGTCATAGATGAAACCCCTATCACAAAAGACAGATTAATAAGAGGAAAGCATATAAATATATGTATTATAACTTTTATAATTCAGAAATGAATTCAGAAATAATTCAGAAATGAAGACTCCAAGAAACAGGGGAAACTGTGTAGGGAGACATATGATTGGATGACAAGAGCGTATGATCTAATGGTCGAAAAGCCAGGAAGGAATTTAGCAAAGCTGTGCATTCAGAATTTAGAACAATTTGGGAGGTAGAAAATATTGGAAAATATTGATGACATAAGGAATTGACCCAGAAATTCTGTGCACTAAAAAGAGTTCCAAGAAAAACAGTGTAGAAAAGTGGAGAAGGAAAATTATCAAAAAATATACTAGATAAAAAACTTCTGAAAGCTAAAGATCAAATACTTAGATCAAAAAGGATCAATGAGGCTTGAATAGGGAAAAACAATAAAAGCCCAAGCTTGGATTATATATAAAATTTCAGAAGATTAACGTTAAAAAGAAGATCCAAAAGCCTCTATGTGAAAAGACAGATTTATATAAGGGAAAAGAATCAGACTATCTTTGGGTTTTTTAGCAGTGGCACTGGATGCCAACAGGCAATGAAGAAATTAATTCAATATTTTGAGGAAAAACATTTTTCAACATATATTTCAAATCTAGTCCTAGCCAATTTCCAACAAACTATGAGAGAAGGCAAAATGAGGGTACTTTTAGATGTTGAAGAGCTACAAACTCTTACCTCACTACTTCCTAATGTTCTGAGAAAAACAGACTTTAATTGAGAAAAAAATTGCCCTCAAAACCAGAACAGGTTCAGAGAACTGTGGCTTGCCAAGTGGTCAGGCAGCAATTTTAAGGCAGGAAATGGAAGTGAGGGACAAAAATAGTTTGGTTGGTTATAGCTGGATGTTTGCCTTATTTGAATATAGCTGGACCAGTTGGTCAACTGTGATTGACTGAAGCTTGGTTACTGTGATTACTGTGATTGGCTGAATCTCAGCTACTTGTTACAAAAGCATACTCTCAAGTTAGACTTTCTGCTAATTTATATACAAAGTTAGGTTGCAGTTACTTTCTAAGGACTCAAGTACGCAGGCATACTTAGGCCAAACTTGTTGTTAGGTGCCATCAAGTTGTGTCCGACTCATAGCGACTCTTATAGGGTTTTCTATGGCTTACTGTTTTGGGATTGCCTTGGGAGTGGATTGCCAGGTCCTTCTCCCATTTTTGTGGGTGCTGGGAATGGAACTTTGGGACCTCAGAGACTATAGAGCTGCGCTCTACCAACTGAACTAAATCCCAGCCCGGGCCAAACTTAGTTTAATTTAACCCAGAATTGTTTACCCCAGCAAACAGAGAGTAAAATCAAAGAAGAAAGTAATACAAGATCCAGGAAATAGTAAGTTGTGGTATGAGCTAAGAGGATCAAAGAGATCCTAAAGAGATTTCGCTTTGGTCTTCTTATTAGTATGTCTATTGTTTAACCCTTTTCAGTCAGGATTTTCGACATTTCTGTCTCAAAGCATCCCATTCTATACAAAGGCCTTCTCTAGAAATTAAAGATCATTGTACTAAGATATGTGCAAGCCTTTTCAGCTCTTTCCTCCCTCAGGGTGACTGGTTTCCAGCCTATCTGAACCACCCTGGGATTTGAGATCAGCTTACTATTATTATTTTTTAATATATCTTTTTGGTAGCCTTAACTTCCTGTATTCCTGGGGTCAAATATCAATTCCAATGTCTTTCTTACCATGTCTGCCATGAAGCTGAGGAATCTGGATGGAAAAAGTCCCAGCTGATTCTGCCCTTTCCAGACCCTCTGATGTGGGGTGTGCAGATGAAGCTCTGGGCTTGACCTCACTCTGTGTTTTCCAGAGCTTGCAAACTAATGTCCCTCAGTGCTCCAGGATAACAATGGTCCTATGGATAAGGCTTCTCCCTTCTGTTCTCCACACTTGGAGAGTCATACAGTACATTATCATTAAGAGCTCTGAGAACCCCTTCAGGAAAAGAATTTGGTTAGCTTTGTTTATCCCAGCATCTCCTCAATGTAATTGACTGGAGAATCCCCCCTTCTCCCACTTTTTTCTTCTGAAGGGGAAAAGAAGTAATTTTTCCTCAGCCATCTAGGGGCATAGATGAAACTCCTTTCACAAAAGACAAATTAACAAGAGAAAAGTACACAAATATAAGTTTTATATGATGCAAGAGCCTTCCTTCAGGAATGAAGACTCCAAGAAATAGGAAAAACTGTGTAGGGAGACATATTGGATGGCAAGCGTGCATGACCAAATGGTGATGAACTGCAGAGGGGATTTAGCAAAGCTGTGTATTCAGATTCTTCTTTATGTCTCTCTGTCGTCATTGTTTTCTCTTGGGTATAAGAAGGACCCCTCTGGACAGAGGGTCTTAGGACTTATTTTGCCTGCCTGCAGCTGTATCACTGTGGTGTCCGATCCCATCAGATCTCAAAGCAGGGTCAGGCCTGGTTAGCCCTTGGATGGGAGACCGCTTGGGAATACCAGGTGCTGTAGGCTTGGGAGAAGGACCTGGCAGCCCACTCCCAAAAATCAATCAGCCATTGAAAACCCTATGGATAGCAGAGAAGCATTGACAACAGAGCCGTGCATGGCACAGTGTCAGGGAGTGTTTCGTCTCTTGTACATGCAGTTGCTATGAGTCCAACTTGATGGCACCTAATAACATGACTTGGGAGACCACCCAGCAACCCACTCCCAAAAGTCAATCAGCCACTGAAAACCCTATGGATAGCAGAGAAGCACTGACAATAGTGTTTCCCCTGTTATATGTAGGGTCGCTATGAGTTGGATACCGACTGGATGGCACCTAACAACAACAACAACATGACTTACTTTAGAGGAAGATCAGAGAATTATTTTAAGGCTTGCTTTAGCAGAGAACAGTAAGAAAATCTCCAATAATACTAGAGTACTGCCTACTTCTGCTGTTTCCTCAACTGCCAAGGTGCCACATTTGGGAGTGCTGTGTTTTGAACCCTGACACTACTAACATCCTTCAGCTGGCACTACTAACATCCCAAGAAACTAGCGATTCTTATAGCACATGTTGACAAAGGCTATGCTAGCAACCCAGGCAATCTGTGAAGTGGGAGACATACTTGGGGCTGGTTTTTGATTGTAAGTTATTGCACGTGTCAGTTCATTCTGTTTTGCATCATACTCAGAAGATGGGTCAGTCCTCGAATCGAGAGACCCTGTCACCACGACCCACTGGCAGGGAGCCTCCTGTGAACTCAGAGTTCTCCATGTCTCTAGCACCGTACCTGCAGATGTAAAAAGATGACATAAAATCATGTCAAGCAACTGCAAACAAACAGAATGAAAATTGCATGCATGCCAAGGGAGCGAGAATAAATGAGGTGGTGGGAGCTTAATAAATATTTTTGATGGCGACGTGATGATGATTCAAAATAGGGATGCGGGCAGTGGGGTGGGGGAGGGGCATTGGAACTAACAATCAAATGAGTAGCTGGGAGTTTGCTCTTAGGTTACAGCCGCTCCTGGTACTGCAAATGTGGCAGCTTTCACATCCCCAAGAAAGGAGCGTGGAAGTGATGTGTGGCCCATCTGGGTAACGGAGGAGCTGGGATGCTCTGGTTTTGCCCATTGCTCTGCAGCTCCATTTTCAAAGGGAAGTTAAATGAATTGAATGCAGCGGAACCTGGCTGCCTTCCTTACCGAGCAGGGATTTACTTTTGCAACACTGTGTACAGCACTGAAGAGGTACCACTTGGCTTTTCTGTTTGTGTGCACACAAAAGGCAGCATGTGTGGGGGTTCGGATTGACAGTGAGTCAGAAGGACTTGGGTCTGAACCCAACTCTGTCGATGGCTTCCTGTAACTGAGCTACTAATTGGCTTGTTGTTGTTGTTGTTGTTAGGTGCCGTGGAGTCGGTATCCGACTCATAGCGACCCTATGTACAACAGGGGAAACACTATTGTCAGTGCTTCTCTGCTGTTCATAGGGTTTTCAATGGCAGATTGATTTTTGGGAGGGGGTTGCCAGGTCCTTCTCCCAAGCCTACAGCTTCTGGTGTTCCCAGGCGGTCTCCCATCCAGGTACTAACCATGCCCGACCCTGCTTAGCTTCCGAGATCTGACAGGATCGGATGCCACAGGGCTGCAGCTGCAGGCACTAATTGGCTAGCCACATACAATTTTTAAGCCTCAGTGTACTTAGTTATAAAATGGGGAGAGTACTTTCCTCACCGTGCTAATATGAAGATTAAGTTGTTATTGTTGGGCACCGTGGAGTTGGATCTAACTGTAGCCCTGTGTACAACAGAACAAAACACTACTCAACACTCTGCTGTGCTCATGATCTTTTTGTATTTGAGCCCATTGTTGCAGACACTGTATGTCTTCTCATTCTGACTCATTTCACATCAGCAAAAGGAGGTCCCAGGGGCTCTACTCCATTCCTATAATTAAAGTTGGTGCTACTTTGAGGAGGCAACTCTTCCCCAATCATTTCTTGAATGTTTTCCAGTCTGCGGAGCTTATTTTCTAGCATTATATTTGACAGTGCTTCTCTGCTATTCATATAGGATTTTCAATGCCTGTTTGGGAGAGTGGGCTGCCAGGTCCTACTCTATCTTCGTCTGGAAGCTCAGGTGAAACCTGTCTGCCATCGGTGGCCCTGCCTGTTGGGGATTTTTAAAATAATATTTCCCAGCTAGGGTCCCTCATGACAGCTTGAGGGGCTGACCCCTAGTTGACCCCGGGGCTCATCTCACTCACTCAAAACAGCCCCTCCCATCGAGTGAGCAAAGATGGCCCCCGGCCAGCTTGACCAGCCTCAACCACCATAATTTTGATTGGCTCCCCTCACCACTGTGCAGGTAGTAACTGTCTCTGCCTGGCAGTTATGTCCGTTTGCCCACTGTACCTGCCAGCTGTGTGCCCTGATTGGCTGAACCCCACCATGTGACCCTTCCAGGACCCTATAAAAGCAGGGCTCCTGGACCCCTACTCACTCCTGTAGCACCACCGATCCTCACCTCTCTGACCGTCTCCTGAACCTCATCACCTGGACCAGCGCTCCTACTCCTGCAAGACCATCTAGCAAGCCGGCGAGATCAAGCCCAGGGGCCCCGAAGAGCCGAAGGCATCTAGCAAGCCACAAAGAGCCCCCCAACTCCTCCCATCCTTGGGAAGGAGGGGGGTAAAGAAGGCGAGCTGCGAGAGTCAAGACCATCGGACCTCAACTGAACACCAGCGGCGGTGGCTGTGCCTTTAAGGCTGAGCTGTACCAGCACTTAGCCTGCAGCATTCTATGCTGCAGGCATAGAGCCAGCACTTAAAGGGATAGAGTCTTGCTCTATAGGGGCTGCCTGCTCCTTGCTCTCCATAAGGGGAGCACCCCAATAAACCCTCCCTGTTCTTCTCCAACCATCTGAAGATCTCCCGAGGTCCTTCTTTCCCGACACCGGCCACGTGTTTATGTTGAGGGTTTGGCCCTAACTTTAGCCAGGCTAGAGCCAAAAACCCCAACACCTGCCGGTATCTGAAATATCAGTGGCATAGCTTTCAGCATCACAGCAACATGGAAGTCCCCACAACCTGACAAGCTGACACACACATGGGAGAGGATGAAATAAAATAAGGCATACACTTGGTACGCTGTGGGGCATACGGTCGGACTCAGTAAGTTGTAGCTTTTGTGAGCAGCTCATGTACACCCTCCCAAGTAAACTGCTCCTCGAGGGCTCAGCTTCTGTATCTTCAATCTTATTATCCCAAGACATGGCGTCTTAAACATGCTACACAGCAATTAACTGTTAATTCACAACCTAAAATTAGGCTGACATAGTTTAAGAGAAAATAGGGGCAATTATCCATTTAACCTGGAGACTTTAGTCTCCTAAATGCAATTTTTATGTTCTGATTTGGTTATCTGTTCCTGATCAATGCCTAGGTGGCCGCATCTATCATTTTTGGAGATGGATTTTGTGAAGTTGCCCCCTGTCTCATACAAACAGATCCATTGCTCTGCTTCAGGAATCTGGAATCTTTGCCTACCTCCCCTGGGGGAGGGTAAGGACCCAGCTCCTCTCCAGGGCCCGAGTTCTCCAGGCTGACTGGGCCGTGTTTGCTGAATGAATTGCACAGATATCTTGCTCTTTGGTGCATGGTGTCAACGTGGGCAGCCTGGGCTGGCTCGAATGTGTTAATGAAGAGCTCAGAAGTCAGTCCCTCGCCTCGGCAGTCACACACAACCCCAGAACAGGCAGCATGCACAAAGACACGTCCGGATGATGGCGGTGTTTTTCAGTTTCCAGCTGGACTTCTACATGTCATATAGGAAGGGGCCCTGGGGACTTGCAAAGCAGCAATCCAATCGCTGCTGCAGATACACCCAGCCCACAGGGGAGTGGCAGGAAAGAGGCTTCTTGGGAGTCTAGCGGACTCTTCCGCTTGCCAATCACAGGGGTAATGTGGCACCAGCCACCCCCACCCAGCAAGACTTAATGGCTGCCCGCTGACTTAAATACATGGTCCCAGGGAAGATATTAGCGTGGTGAGCTCAGCTGTGTCATCCCGGTTGCCATAGCAATGCTGGGAAATATAGTTTGCGTCCAATGCTTATTTCCCCACACTAATGAAATGGACATTTTTCTTCAGTGAATTGAATCAAAACTAATTGAGTAGTAATCAGGCCAGACCCTGAAGTTCAGAGAAACCTAGTCTGACTAGCGCTTTGTAGAAATGTAGAAGCCATTAACTATCCTCGAATGAGAATTTTTTTTTAATTAGTGGAATCTTAGCAACCTATTACAGGCGGGGGTGGGTGTTATCACACAAAAAGGGCCTCATGTGTTTAGTGCGGGGAGGGGAGATTTATTTGCAATTAATTCAAGTACCGATAGCATTGCATAGTTTGCTGTGCCCTCACCCCCAGTAAATATCCCAAATTGAAGAGTGTTTCTAGATGGACTTTGGGGGGAAATATATATACACAAACACATATATGTGTTGTTAGGTTGTTAGGTACTATCAAGTCCTGTCTGACTCATAGCAACCCTCACAGGGTTTTCAGTGGCTGATTGTTTCGGGATTGCTTTGAGAGTGGATTGTGACATCCTTCTCCCATTTTTGTGGTTCAGGGAATCGAACCCAGGACCTCAGAGACTGCAGAACGACACTTTACCAACTGAGCTTAATCCTAGCCCACACATATACATATACATATATAATTCATAATTTGGAGTTTGGAGAATATATATATAATATGTATCTATAATTCATAAATTGGGTTCTTAACTGCTTTCAGAAAAGAATGCTTTTTGCTGAGACCAACTGTTCCTGAAGCCCACTCAGCAGCGATGATGACAGAGTCACTTTTTTCTTCTTTGGCTACAGCTTAGAGCTAAATCTGTCCGACTTCAAATCTTCCTTTGTTGGGCCGGGCGTGGTGGTGCACGCCTGTAATCCCAGGAGCTTGGGAGGCGGAGGCAGGAGGATCACAAGTTCGAGACCAGAGGCAGTCTGCATAACTTAGCGAGACCCTGTCTCAAAACTAAAAAAAATGGACTGGGGGTGCAGTTCAGTGGTCCAGCACTTGCAAAGCATGCAGGAGCGAGGCCCTGGGTTCAACCCCCAGTATCGAAAAAAAAAAAACCACACCTTCCTGTGTTGGAGGAAGCTACACAGAGATGTCTAAAAGCTGTAGAGGCCCATTACCCTAGGTTTTGTATATTTATGAGTTCTTGATTAATAGTTTTTTGTTTTTGTTTGGGTCATGGGTGTAAACAAAAATGTTGCTTTTGCTGTTAGGTGCCATGGAGTCATGTTTGACTCATAGAGACCCTTGTATGATTTTCAATGGCTGGCTATTCTGGGATGGAGCTGGGATTTAGCTCAGTGGGTAGAGCGCTGCGCTGCAGTCTCTGAGGTCCCGAGTTCAATTCCCAGCACCACAAAAAGGCAATCCCGAAGCACTCAGCCATTGAAAACCCTATGAGGGTCGCTGTGAGTCGGATACCGACTCGACGGCACCTAACAACAACAACAACAACATTCTGGGATGGCTATTCTTGGGAGTGGATTGCCACGTCCTTCTCCCAGTTTTGTGGTGCTGGAAATCAAACTTGGGACCTCAGAGACTGCAGAGCAGCCCTCTACCAACTGAGCTAGATCCCAGCCCTGTAAACAAAAATATGAGTTACAAATTAATCCATTGTCAGAGCTGGGTGTGGTAGTGAACACCTGTAATCCCAGGGGCTCAGGAGGCAGAGGCAGGAGGATCTCAAGTTGGAGACCAGAGTCAGTCTGCATAACTTAGGGAGACCATGTCTCAGAAAAAGTGAAAATAATGGGCTGGGGGTGTAGCTCA
The DNA here is from genome assembly GCA_007922755.1 of Pedetes capensis. Lineage (NCBI taxonomy): Eukaryota > Metazoa > Chordata > Mammalia > Rodentia > Pedetidae > Pedetes > Pedetes capensis. Next base: position 7,815 of record VMDO01007610.1, on the reverse strand, counting down.
GTGGTCCAGCACTTACAAAGCATGCAAGCATGAGGCCCTCGGTTCAACCCCCATACTGCCAAAAAAAAAAAAAAATCCACTGTCTATGTATTAAAATTCCCCTTCAGAGAACATTGTCTTCTATGCTATTCTAGGTCAATCTTTGTCTTCTTTGAGTATGGGCCTGACTCACAGCAGAGGAGCATTTGGTTATGTGTAACACGGAAGTTCCTTTGTGTCACTGTGATAGATTGTGGGACATGCACCTCCCTGTCCAGCCTGGATGTTTGGATGGGAGGCACCACCGTGCACACAGGTATCTAAACACAAGTCACTCAGGACCCTCGGGTAAGGGGTGAGGACTCCTGCAGCCATTGGGATGCCGTCAGAGGAGACGGGGAGAAAGGAAAAGTCCTCTCTCTCTGCCCTTAAAAGGGAGGGGAGGAACCCAAACGAGTGTTAGCAGCCTAAGTGTTAGCAGCTCTTTCTGCTGCCTTGGGGTCAGCTGTGGCTCTTCTGCCTCCAGCACTGGGACCAGAGACTGTCCTCAGCTTCTGTTCCTAGGCCCTGGGCAAAGGGACTGTCCTCAGGTTGCTTGTAATCCTTGAGAGAGCCATCTAGTTGCCCTGGTCTCAGTGGTCAGGAGGAGACATGCTTCTGTGTTGCTGGTTGAATCAAGAGAGAGTTCTTTCTTTGTTGGTGGTCAGATGGAGAGAGAGTTCCCAGCAGGAAGCTAGCAGCCAGCAGCATCACCATCAGCAACCACATCATCACCAGCCACCAGCACCACCAGCTCCCTCACATGCAGAGTGAGCTTTGTTTATATAGCCCTTGGATAACTAACTGCCTTAATTGCCTCAAGATAACCATCAGGTGGGGGCACAGGGGGCTAGGTGCAACCAATTTAGGAGTGACATTCACATAAAGAGTGAAACCAGATGTCATTCATTGGGTAATCAAGGTGAGATCCTTGATTACCAATTGGGGGGCAAGATGAGGGTTGAATAATTGCCTACAATAGATGGGAAAATTTCCCCTGAATCTCCGCAGAGGGCTGGCTCATCGGGTGGTCCAGCAGCAGGAAATGAGTGTCCAGTTTCGGATGTTCTGATTCTTCATTTTATGGAGTCCGTGGAGGGGCATTGGAGCTCCTCGTGTCCTCTGGGCCATTTCAGTGTCTCCAGTATTTGGGGAGACGAGAGTGTGGATCCTTCCCCTCTGCTCTCTAGCACAGGGCTGGATCTAGCACTGGGTTCCCGAGTTGGCATGCGGGGGCCTGGTATGGCTGTCTTCCTGAGGCTGTGGTCAGAGCCAGGAAAGGTGAGTGAGGCTTGAGGAACTTGCCACCCAACACTGGGCAAAGGGATAAGCAGATGAGACCTTTCCCTGGGACTCAGCATCTAACGCTTCCAACCAGCACTAAATTCACATTAAAAATGGATCGTGGGGTCTTGTTTAAGGACAGCCAGAACTGAGGGTGCATGTTAGCATTTCCATGAGGTGACATCAAGCTGCTTGGAGTCAGACCCTCCACTGGTTGGTAGGACAAGATGGGAAGAAGGGTGCCACAGAGAAAGGCTGTGGGGACTCCTCTCCACCCACCCCTACCTTTCTTACAGCCTGTGGGTCTCCATGGGGGCCAAGACAGTGCTCTGTGGTCACCATGGCAACTTGAGTGCATCCCAGCGGGACCAGGTTTTGAAAAGCAGGAAAAGCGAAGTTTGGAGGGGTCAGGGGCCACGGGAGGGGAACGGACCTGCGCCAGGAGGAAGCACGATCAGGTGGCAGGGTGATAGAAGGGAGTGGATTTATGGTTTATGACATTCCTAAAATATCTTTATTTAATAACGAAAACTTCATTATCCGGGCCGGGGTGGAAGTGTTGCTGTGGGTCCTCTGAGGATCGTGGCGAAGATCTTTCATCCTGACAGAAGTTCTAAATTACAACATTAGTGTTCTAACCGAGAGGCTGTTATTACCTATTTGGTCTGTCCAGGGAAATGAGGCACACATCGCCCGAGTGTGGGTTATTGAAATCTAATAGCTTGGAATATTAAAAATGGGGGCTGGGCTGGGGGGAGGTTCTCTCTCTCTCTCTCCCTCTCTCTCCCCCACCCCTGCCCCCTTTCCCATGAACTGGGAATAAATTAAGTGATAAACCTGGGATGTTTACTGAAGTTTTATTATTTTTCAGGGGAAAAAAAAGAGTAATTCATCTTTATTACAGTCCAAACCATTATTATGTTTCACATCATTAAGAAACCAGCATAAAGAAACCCCGCAAACTAATTTTCAGGTCACCTAGACGAACCTACCGTGGCTTTATTTCCATCCGGGTCCCTCTGCTTCTTTTCAGCTCTGCAGCCTGACCTCCAAAAAAGTATTTGGGCTTCAGCTGTTTCAAAGACAATTAGGTCTAACTGGCTCCCCGTGCTTGACTAATGGTCAGAACAGATAGCTCTCCAGATCACAGTTCAATTTCCGCTCCTTCTGGCAGGGCTGGAAAGTGGCCTGCCTGGGGCAGTGGAATCCGAAAGGACCTCGGGGTGAGCTGAGGGCATCGCGGTCTTTTCTCCCCTTTGCTCCCTCGCTTGCCCCTCCTTGTCTCCCTCCCTCCCACCAACACAAACACGATCACCTCCTTTTCTGTTTAAGGCCAGTCTCTTGTTTGATAATAGCAATGACAGAGTGGGGTTAGTATGGGCTAGATGCTTGGTCAAGGCTGTCAAGTGATAGGAAAAACCTGGGAGGGGGACCGAGAGTTGGGGTTCACCAAAATGATTGGGACAATCTGGGAGAGGAGCTTTGTCTCCTCATCAAGGCTATTGTTGTTAGGTGCTGTCAAGTCAGTATCCGACTTATAACGACCATGCATGCAATAGGGGAAACACTGTTGTCAGTGCTTCTCTGCTGTTCAGAGGGTTTTCAGTGGTGGATTGTTTTTTTGGGAGTGGGTTGCCAGGTCCTTCTCCAAAGCCTACAGTACCTGGTATTCCCAGGTGGTCTCCCACCCAAGGACTAACCAGGCCTAGCCCTGTTTAGCTTCCGAGATCTGCTGGGATTGGATGCCACAGGGCTACGCCTGCAGGCCTCATCAAGGTAGTATCTCATTAAGCTTCACACTCATTTAGAGGTCCTGACATGCTACCTTTAAGACTTTAATGTATTACCCTCATTTATGGTAGTGCTAAAAGTGTCCTTCTGCCAGCATAATTATCCCCCAATCCCCACTCCCATCCCATCAACATTTGCCTTCAGATGAGCCCAGTATCAGCCACTTTTGCCTTAAGAAAGAGATTGGAGGCCTGTATAAAACAGAAATGTATTCCCCCGGGATAGAGTAGCAAGATTACTGCCTAAACTTCATCAGTGCTGACCTATCACTGGTTGAGTATAGATTATAGTGCAGGAACTTCTTGGTTCTGCCAGAAATACTGAAAGGGAGGCAGCATGGAAGGCATCTTTCTAAGTGAGCACCATGCAGGGCTGTGTCCTTCTATGAGAGTTATCATGATGATCTAGAATGGTTTTAACCAATTGACACGTACTATCTGTACCATTATTGGTAGGAAGATGGCAGGATCCTGGGCATTACCAAGTGGGTCAGGCCGGTGTTGCTGGAGAAAGATGAAGAAAGACTCTCAGGCTGGGCACAGCTTGGGAGAGCGGACCAGAGAGAAGCTCATCCCAGGGCAGCATGAGCTAGCAGAGGAAGGGGTCTTCTGTGTGTGTCTGTGTGTGTGTGTGCATGCATGGGCACAGGCAAAGTGCCTGGTCATGCAAGGGTTAGATGCAGATCTTAGAAAAGGAGGGGCACAGAGGGTAGGAAGAAGAAAGGTAGTGACCTCTGGCAGCAAGGAAATGGCCCTGAGAGCAAATGTTTCCCTTTTGGCTCCAGGCAGACCCTTGGTATCAAAGGCAGGGATTTCCAAATCTGGCCAAGGTGTAGAAGGAAGACCTAAGATCTCCCTAGGCATCACTCAAGACCCTGACTTAGTAGAACACGGTTACGCAGTGAGCTGGCTACTCTGTCCCTGGGGAATTCATCCCCATGGTACAAGGGGTCTCCAGGGCCTGGGTGGGACCTAGACATTTATGCTTTTTAAACAGCTTTCTGGGTGCCATTGATGGAGTGCGCAGCCATGGAAATGTGTAGGCACTGGCTGCCTTGTCTGCTGCCTGGTCCACATGCCTGGCCCTCCCTGCTCCCCTGTCAAACTGAAGGTGCTCAGCTCCTGCCCAGCCCTCCTGTCTCAAGGCAAGCACGTCCTCCAGGGGGCACCTTCCCTGTCCTTGGGTAGGTCAGGCTCCTTCGCTGCATGCTCTGGAGACATGAGTTCTTTTTCTTCAGCATACTCAGCTCAGTTTATAATTATATGCTTAAATGGTGAAATCTGTAAATATGAGGCAAGAACCGTGTCTGTTTCATGGAGCTCCAATCCCTTTCTAGCGCCTGGAACAGACTGGAACAGAATTGTTGCTGTTATTGTTGTTTGTTAGGTGCCTTTGAGTTGGGTCCAACTTATAGCGACCCTGTGTTCTACAGAGCAAAACACCCTTGACATTGTTCCATGCCTTGCACTATGTCAGTGTTTCTGTGCTGTTCATAGGGTTTTCAGTGGCTGACTGTTTTGGGAGTGGGTTGCCATGTCCTTCTCCCAAGCCCACAGCACCTGATATTCCCAGGTGGTCTCCCATCCAAGGACTAACCAGGCTGACCCTGCTTAGCTTCAGAGATTGGATGGGACCATATGCCAGCGTTGTACAGTGATTGGCCAGAACATGGCTCATGATTAACAATGTCTACGATCTTTATCATTTACACCTTGGCTTCTCTAGTGATTAGGCACTTATACTGGAGAAAGAAATTTGAGGGGATCAATAGTGAGGACCACAGGCAGCTGAGGCAATGAAAGAGAAAGAACAGATACACAGAAGGGCATTGGACCGGCCACAGTCCTGTAGCCAGGGCAGCTGATTGCTTGGTCTCTGCTATGCCTTTAGAAAGGCCTTAACAATGACTCGGGATATAGTTTAAGCATGTCCCCAAGGAGGTCATCTGTTAGAAGCTAAATCCTCAGTGTGGTAGAGTGAGAGGTTGTTGTTGTTGTTGTTAGGTGCAGTAGAGCCAGGTCTGACTCATAGCAACCTTATGAACAACAGAATGAAATCTCCCCAATTCTGTGCCAGGTACATGATCTTACTTATGTTTAAGCCCATTGTTACAGTCACTGTGTCAATCCATCTAGTTGAGGCTCTTTTTTTTATTGATCTGCCACTCTCCCACACATGATGTCTTTCTCCAGGGATTGGTCCCTCTTGACAACATGTGCAAAATACATGAGATGCAGTCTAGCCATCCTAGCTTCCAAGGAACACTTTGGTTGCACTTCTTCTAAGACAGATCTATTGGTTCTTCTGACAGTCTGTGGTATATTCAGAATTCTTCTCCTGCACCATAACTCAAAATCTTCAGTTCTTCTCTTGTCTCCCTTATTCACTGTCCAGTTTTCACAGCCATATGATGTAACTGAAAATACCATGGTATGAGTCAGGTTTTCAGTAATGACATCTTTACTGTTCAACACTTAAAAGAAGTCTTTTATAAGAGCTTTTCCCAATGCAATGCATCTTTTGATTTCTTGACTGCTGCTTCCACAGGTGCTGATTGTAGAACCAAGTAAAGCAAAATCTTGGATAACCTCAATCTTTTCTCCATTTATCATGAAACTCTGTACTGACCCAATAGTAAGGATTTTTGTTTTGTTGATGTAGAGGTGCAGCCCATATTGAATGCTGTGTTATTTGATCTTCATCAGTAAATATTTCAATTCCTCTTCACTTTCAGCAAGCAGAGTTGTGTCATATGCACAATGCAAGTTGTTAATGAGTCTTCCTCCAATCATGGTGCCTCATTCTTCTTCATAAAGTCCAGCTTCTTGGATTATTTGCTCAGCGTAGAGATCAAAGAGGTACAGTAAAAGGATTCATTCTTGACATACACCTTTCTTAACTTTAAACATAGACATCTTTCTGGTTTTCTCTACTTTCCACTAATATCCATCTGACATCAGCAATGATGTCCCTGGTTCCACAACTTCTTCTGAAACTGGGTTGATTTTCCAGCAGTTCTCTGTCCATATACTGCAGCAATCACTTTTGAATGATATTTAACAAAATTTTACTTGCCTAGGATATTAATGATATCACTTGATAGTTTCCATATTTGGTTGGATCCCTTTTTTTTGTAACAAGTACAAATATGGATCTCTCTCAGTCAGTTGACCAGGTAGCTGTTTTCCAAATCTCTTGGCATAAACAAGTTAGCACCTCCAGTGCTGCATCTGTTTGTTGAAACATCTCTATTCTTGGAGCCTTGTGTTTCACTAATTCCTTTAAGGCAGCTTCTATTTCCTCCTTCAGTACCACTGGTTCCTGATCATATGCAGCCTCTTGAAAGGGTTGGGCATCCACCAGTTCTTTCTGGAGTAATGACATCTTCTTTTGATGTTTCCTGGATCATTTAATATTTTCCCTGTAGAATCCTTCAGTATTGCTGCTTAATATTGCTACTTGAATTTTTTGCCTTCAATTCCTTAAACTTAAGAAAAACAGAGCATATCTTCCCTCTTGGTTTTCTATCTCCAGCTCTTTGCAAATGTTACTATAATATCTTATTTTGTCTTCATGAACATCCCTGTAAAATCTTCTGTTTAGTTCTTTAATTTCTTCATGTCTTCCTTTTGCTTTAGCTGCTCAATATTCAAGGACAATTTTCAGAGTCTCTTTTGACATATAATTTGGTCTTTTCTTTTTTTCTCCTGTCTTTTAAATAATCTTTTGCTTTCCTCATAAATGTCTTTGATGTCATGGAGCAACTCTTCTGGTCTTTGATTATTGGTGTTAGTGCTTTAAATCTGTTCTTAAAGTGGTCTCTGACCTCAGGTGGGATATACTCAAGGTCATACCTTGGCTCTCGTATACTTGTTCTAATTTTCTTCAGTTTCATTTTTGACCCTGCATGTGACCAGTTGATGGTCTGATTGACAATCAGCAACTGATCTTGTTCTGACTTTTGATACTGAGCTGTTCCACCATCTTTTTCCACAAATATAGTCAATTTGGTTCCTGTATGTTCCATCTGGTGACTTCCATGTGTGTAGTTGCTATATATAATGGTGAAAAAATGTATTTGCAATGGAAAGGTCATTGGTCTGTCTATCATGAGATCTCTAGCATTGTTTCTGTCACCACACCCATATTTTCCAACTACTGAGTCTTCTTTGTTTCCAACTTTTGCATTCCAGTCACCAGTAATTATCAGTACAGCTTGATTGCATGTTCGATCTATTTCAGATTGCAGAAGCTGATAAAAATCTTCCTTATCTTTATTTGTGGCCTTAGTGATGGGTGTGTAAATTTGAATAATAGTCATATTAAGTCACCTTCCTTGTAGGCTTATGGATAGATCATAGGGCTTTAAGAAGTGGGGCCTAGCTGGGCATGGTGGCGCATGCCTATAATCCCAGAGGCTCAGGAGGCGGAGGCAGGAGGATTGCAATTTCAAGACCAGAGACAGTGTGCGTAACTTAGTGAGACCCTGTCTCAAAAAGTAAAAATATGGGCTGGAGGTGCAACTCAGTGGTCCAGCACTTGCAGAGCATGCAAGCACAAGGCCCTGAGTTCAACCCCCAGTACTGAAAAAAAAAAAAAGGGGGGGGGCCTAGTGCAAGGTAATTAGTCCATGAAGTCCTCACCTTAGAAGGGATGAATGTCAGTTTGGAGGAAGGAGTTAGTTCCCACAAGAGTCAATTGTTATAAAGGGAGCAAGCTGGT